>JAOEHY010038447.1:100440-149616 GCA_025447955.1 Psilopsiagon aurifrons
TCGTGGCCCTCCTCTGGACTTGTTCCAACAGTTGCATGTCCTTTTTATGTTGAGGACACCAGAACTGCACACAATACCCCGAGTGAGGGCAAATCAGGGGCAGACAACAGAACTTTTCTGCCAGCCTTTGTAAATTACTTATTCCCTTCTCCTCTCATACCCTGCTCTCAGGCCACACCCAGTTTGAGCTCACATCCACAAGCTCCTACTGGAGCTGGGTTTCCACAAAATGCTTGCTCAGCTCTCTCAAAATAAGGATCTCCCCCAGGTGCCTCAGACTGTGCACCAGGATTGAACACCCCAGCTCATATGCAATGGTTTGGGTGACTTCTCCAATTTTCCACCCCAGCTTCCCTCATTAACATTGCCTGGTCTAGAATGAAGAGCATTTCTCAGTCCAAAGATGGCCAAGGGGAAAATTACTGCCAAAGAAATATCACTGCAGAAAACTGACTGTATTGGCCCAATGTCTCTCAGCAGCAGCTAAGCTATCCTCACCCAAAGAAACTTCACTTTTAAAGAATAAAGCTGCCTTAGTACCCAGGAATGCTTTAGATGTCTAAATATAACATATCACAGGTCTGGGTGGAGTCACATGAAAAGATAGGGCCATGCCTAACCCTATATGAAGGAACTGGCTCAGCAAAAATAAATAATAAACTATTACAACTCTGGGAAAAAAAAAAGGCAGAACAGCCTGAGGCTTTAACATGGCCCTGACTTGTATTAAATCTACAAATTGATATTGTATACATACAGAATACACGCATATAAATTCCTTCTGCTACTTTCCCAGTTCTGTAATTGTGTTGCATTTTGGAGATAATCCTGAGCTGCCAACATATGAAGACCCCCAGAACTGAGTGGTGACAGGCCACAAACAAATACGAGGTACACAGCTGATCTGTGTGCCTGTGGCAGTGGCCAACTGCCCAGATATCCTGCAGCCAGCCAATGCAGTTGCTGAATGGGCTGCCAGATACCTGAAAATCCCAGGCATACAGACAAAAGGGACAATAAGACAAGAGGTAACTTGCAAAAGATAATGCTTTCTCACTAAAAATAAGCTATGAGATAATAAAAACTCTTGAGTTCCTTGCTTGCAAGGCAACAAGTATATGGAGGTAAAATCCACATAGTTTCAAAAAGACTATCTGAGGGAAGGCTGGGAAAGTATCTCATGCTCTTATCCTATTCCCATAGAGCTGGAAATTCTGATCCCAGTGAGCTCAGCAGGTAAGGGACTCACTGGATACAGCAACTGTCACTGGGCAGCCCCTAAACCCATAACCAATCCAGCGGCAGCTCAGAAAGATGAGGCGCTAATTAGAGCTTGAAGACTGAACACAGAATGATAATCTTTGAAAGCACTCAACCTACCTGCATTCCCACACACTGGCACATAATACCAGTATTATGTACACTGGTAGTTTAATTCCTTCAGCTGTCAGAGAAACTGGCTGTCTGCTGAAATTCAATTGCATTCAAGAGGCAACCAAGAACTCAATGTATTGCGTTCTGCAGGAATGCTTTACCTCCTGCTCTTGAAGTCCATGTTAATATCCCTATTCTATGAAGTGTATGACTTTTTTCTCCTGACCAATGAGTAAAAATGTTCCTCTAAATGCAGCTCTTTTTAATTGCTGAAGGCTGTAAGAAGTGCAGCACGCCGTGGTCTAGTCCTGCTTTTATAGTGAGTGTCTACACCCTTGGGCATTCAGAGGAATTTCTTCTTCAGATATAAATATATATATACCAGACACACATATATATTTATAAATACATTTAGGCATAGGACTATATTTATGATATAAAACGATTGCTTCCTTTTAATACCCAGCTCATGAATAATTTGGGAAGACTGAGGTATTTTCTCCTGCATTACAAGACTTAATTGTTTGTCTTCCTCATTTATCTTTGGCTCTGATTTGCAATTTATGCCTTCACACAGCATTCAGATATCTAACGTTTCTTTTGTCCCTTGCCCATAACATTTAATTTCTCTCCCACTGATTATTTATCTCTGTAATTTAAAGCTATATTATTTAATGTTACCAGCTATAAAGTGTTTGAGGATGCCATTTGTATGAAAGATGCTGCACAAAATAGAACTGTATTGTCCTATGTCTCCAAGTTCTTCATACGGACGTACCATTTCCACAATCATAGCACGAACATCCATTCCTTATCAATGTATTGTTTATTTTTTCAGGATATCAAACTATACATGCTTCGAAATATACAGAAACAGAAGTACTTTTTTTTCCTGCTGAAATGCTTGATCTTTAGTGTCTTAAACTACAAGGAAGCTGAAAAAGCTTTTGCTCAAGTAGCAACAGTGACCTCTAGTGTGTTTTTAACATTTCTTCCACTGAATTTACACCCATTGCTCCTTTAACCTTTAGGGCATTATTCAAGAACAATTTTCCGGGTAGTATTTGGACTAATTTTCTTATTGACTCCAGTCTATACCAGAATGTGATTCTTGGGTGATCTTCTTTTATCCTTATAATCTATGGCAAAGTAAGTGTGTCTTCATTAATGACTGTAATTATCATATATAAAGTTGTCATTTAAATGAGCAATCATCTCACACACACAAGCACACACACAAATTGAGCTTTATTTGTAGCAGGAATTGAAATTTGGCTAAATATCCTATTTAGCTTCAAGCAGTAAACATCAGGAGCACAGATTGCATTGGTTGACAGAGTTTGTCAGCCAAGACCACAGTTGGGGTTTTTTTCCTCCCCTATTTCTATTTTTTTAAAAACCATACTAGTCTGTACCACGCACAGATTGTCTTTCAAATGAGGAATGTTGCAAGAACACTCCATAGTGCATACAACTGTTAAATTGGCACTGCTGTCACTAAGCCTATGTCAGCACTTCCAATCTAAGCTGCTATTTTCAGGAGTTTAAAATTCAGTTACATGAGCCGTTATGTACTGGCACTTTATGCACGTGGCCCTTCAGGGAAGAAGGTTATTCTGAACTAGAGAAGCATGTGTTGGCGTTACTGGTGGATTTGTGTGCGTGCTGGTGCCTGGGTATTGGCACGTTTTGGAGGTGGGTTGCAAATCTTCAGGCCTGACCACTGAGTCCTGTTAAACTTTTAGAAAAGCAACTAAAAGATCTACTTACAACAGCTCCTTTCCCCCTCCTTCTACAGATGTCAAAGCCAGCCTTTCCTTTCAATAAAAAGTTCCTCTAAGCTCTTTTGATTTCTAAGAAGAAAAGTGAACTGGCGATGAAGCTGGTCAAGTCTTGCAGTCATCAGACGAAACTCCTTGCACGTTAAAGAGAACAGAACTGGGGACACATTATAAAAGCAATGTGCAGACTGTGTGTGTACTAAGGAAGAAAACTACAGACGCAAAGAGTAGCTGAGCCAACTTACATGCTAACAAAAACCTATATTCTGCACCCTAAATGATGTTTGTCACATGGGCACCAATATTTTAAAGCATGACCCTGTTTTTATTCTTTCCTTTCTCTTGGAAACATCTTGCCATAATGCTTTCTCTGAGTCCCAGTTTAGACAGAGTTCATGCTTTACCTTAAGCAAGTGATCTCAGTGCAGCTATTTACTTGCCTAACGGGGTATGCAACCTCAACCAGCTTGCTTTGGCTCCTATTGTACATCACCAGCAAAAGAGCATCTCCCATTTCTTTGTTTCAGAGGCAGAGATCCTTGTGATCTATCAAATCACTACAGTGCATTTTTAAGAAGAGAAGATGACGAACCAGAACTCCATCTTTCAGTCATGGTGCTGAACTTTCAATTTTCCTTCCCACAAATGTGCGAATTAGGGGCAGTGATGGACTTAATTTGATTCCAATGGCTTTTCTCAAGTAGTGATAGCACCCCAATGCCATTCTTTATATTAATTTCAGGGTGTCTGGATCCATTCAAGGCAAGGGAGGAAAAGCTTTGCTCACAAATTTAGAGAAACAAATGAGCTTAAGAAATCTAGGAATAAGATGCAAAGGGATTACAATGGGTAGATCTTCAGTGTGCTGATTGCATTGCTGTGGAGGAGAAAAGACAGTTTTCTACTAGGTTAATGGAAAGGAAAAAAAGCAATAAGGAAAAAACAAATAGAACTTCCAGTGGTCTCAGATGGGTCTCATGGAGGGCCTGGACCTCCATTCCTTGCAGACTTTGATGAAAATCAGGGCTTGGTATTGAAAAACGAAAATCAGGTTTTACAGCAGCGCAGAGCAGATGATGAGAGTGGTACAGTACTTGCAGCCTCACAGCAGGGCAAGAGTGAAACATTACCCTGCTACTAGACGCTGGCAGACACACACCTGAAATACAAAAAAACCTATGTCCCAGAGGTCAGAAAATAAGTGGCATATTATGGCATATTAGGGGAAAAGGGTTGTTTTGTGCCCGGCCAACCTCAGGTTGGTCCAAGGAAGAAGACAGGAAGGTAGCCAAAGACAAGAACATGAGCCTTTCCCACAGTTTGGAGTGAAACCAGTGTCTCTAGGAGCCCTGACCACAGCCTTGTCCTCACGTTGGGTCATCTTTAGTTCGTATTCCCCAAACCTGGAATTGTTACCATTCATGCCTGCCATTCTTTTCTTGAGAATCTGCTTCGCTGAATTGGGCCCTACCTCAGCAGAGAACATCTTGCTTTCAGGCTGATCCTTCCTTTCCAGCTAAACAAAATCCCATATCAGGGTGAACATCATTGTCCGAAGAATGATGGTTTCTCCTAACAGCAAAGCACAGCTACTGGAGTTTTCAGAGCTTTTCTTCTTTTCCCCTTACCCAGTCTGTAAACAGCATAAATTAGTAATCAAAAAGATACAGCCCTCTGAATCTTTTATGATGGTGTGAGCAAGAGAGAAATTTGCAGACCAAAGGCTCTAATACACACATATTTGTAAAGGTGGTCTTTGTTTAAGGAGAACAGTGACAAGACTGGAGGCTTGTTCCTGCCCTCACCTGCTCTTTGTGAGTTAATTACAATCTGAATGAGCCACCTGTCTCAGGGTCTGTCTTCAGGGCAGTTCCTTCCACAACACCACAGATCTACAGCAATTATCTCCAAAATCCCTTTTATTAATTAGTTTTGAAACACCCACATGTAAAAGAAGGTGTGCTGGAGCTCCAAGTAACTTGGAGCACATGATTCTTGTTATTCCCTTCTTTCTGCTCATCTCCCAGATTCAGCATATATACATGCACGTGTACATACTGTGTACACTTACTGTGTATATTGAGTAGGCAGAACTATACAAGGCCTCTTGCAGCAACAGAGTGGAGGGAGCCCACACCTCATGTTAATAACACTGCATCCAGCCTTTTTTCCCCCAATTTAAGAAATCTGGAGTGACCACTGAGATTTTGCTTCAAGCAAAGGCTCTCAGCAGACAAATGCTGAAAACCCAACCTCTCGTTTTGCCCTCAGTGCAGACGGCAACCTCGCTGTCAGAGCAGAGACCTGCCGGTTTCAGCAGGACTGAATCAAGCTCACAGTTTCAGGCCATTTCCAGCAGCAGCCTGAGATAGCTGCCTCTGGAATGCCTCAATAATAGAAACCCAGGGAAAAAATGGGACCAGGAAAGCACAATTCATTCCTGGTTACATTGTCTTGTTTCCTAAAATCAATGGCTCCAGGATTTCCTGACCTCGAGGTTCTACCTACGTCATTAACAACCGCCAATAGACCTCTTCTAATAAGGTTGCCTAATCCCATTATTTTATTTATCTTGAACGAATTTATTCTTCAGGTCTCTTCAGCATCCTGTGCCGATGAGTAGCACAATTTCATTATGTGTTGTGTGAAAAAGCACTTCCTTTTGGTCTTGTCTTTTCAAACTCCCTGCTTTGATCATTTCTGGGTGCCTTCTTGGTTTTGAATTTACTTCTTTCTAGGCTGAAAGAGCTGCATAGAGGAATCTATGGACCAGCAAAGCCCACTCACAGCCATCAGACAAGAGAAACTTCAGGACTTATCCATCATAAGCTACAGAAGGCACTGGTGTGAGAGAGGTGCTCTAACCACTAAGCACATGTACTGCAATCCATGCCAGGTTCCACAATTGTGACAGGAGCCTGATTTCTAAAAACTTCCATTGCACCTCTGCACAAGACCCCTGGGACAGCTCAAGAGGACAACAGCACTGACCTACCACAGCCCTGGTCAACACAAGCTTTGTGGAAAGGATGGAAATTGAAAGAGGCGTGGGAAAAGTAAAATAAAAATAGCCTAATTTGCACACATATTTGAGCCCTGGTTCACAAAGAGCTGCAGAGGAGATTCCCTAGGTTAGAAGAAACAAAGCCACTGTTCCCGGTGTCAGGTCTACAAGCACAAACACTAGCTTTATGTCAAAATACTGGCAAATGGATGCACATTACTGGTTTGTAAGTAACAGTGTTCATTACAGCACTGAAAAAGCCATTCTCTTGGATATACATGAGCAGAGGAGCATCCTCCTCCCTGCTAAGAACATGCAAGTCCACTGCAGAAGAGTGATGCTTTACCCAAGAATCTCTGAGGAAAGGTCTGGCAAAGATGGCATCTGATCCGGGAGAGCTTCCCTGAACATCAATCTTTTTACACTTTTTATAGGCAGGATGAAGTCTGCATCCTTAGTTCATCCTTTAAAAAGGACTGTCTTATTTCTTCTCTTTTTTTTTTTAATTGGATTCTTTCTCCAAGAAAGAGGAAAGAGCTGGGGATGGGAGAGGTTCAGTACTTCAATGGAAAGGGCATAATGGCAGAACTGGAAGTCTTCCTGATTATAAACTAAACATTGAGGTACAGAAGACTAACTGTATTATTTTTCCTTGTTCTCTCCCCCCAACAGAGATTTTTCTCCCATGCCCCTGATTGCATTGCCTTGCCCAAGTAAGTGTGATTTTTCTGAAAACCAGACTTCAGTCATTTTCCAAGTAAGAAGAAATCGTACTGGCTGCAAAGGTATCAATATTTCATCAGGTCTTTGTTCAGCACTGGTTTTAGCTTTTCTTAATGGTGCACTTTACCAGGCAGCTTTTTCATACATCATTAAACAGCAGCTATAGCACTTGTGCCCTGTTTCTGATTTACCGTAGATAGTAATGTTTAAGATCACATTAAACACCACACATGCTCTCAGCTATTTGAGCAACATCAGAGTAATGAACAGTCAATAGTCTTACTAAATTAGTACCCTTTGGAGCTCTTGTTACTGAATCAAATAAGTATCCCTGGTGCTCTGGTGAAGGCAATTCTAATGTGAAATAATGAATTTCGTGTCTAATCAAAACTTAGGGGTTCCTTTTCCCTTCTGACTTTCAAGAGTAAATTATATAAATTATGTAGAATAGATCTAATACTTCCAGCACCCAAATTCTGCAAAATGCTGCTGAATAATTACCATGAGTAACTGGGAATGCCACAGTCCATCCAACATGCTAATAAAACCTGTGGGAGAGATGAAGGTGGAAGAGCTGCTCTGGGGTTACAGTCCTCAAACAAGAAAATAGGGTCTGCGTTCACTTTGCAGTTCTGTCAGAGGGTATGGACAAAATGTCATGTAACCTGTTTGCACCTGTATCTCCTCTCTGCAATGTGAACATAACCACTTCCTAACCCTGATCTGATCTATTCAGTACCTGTCTAGAAACATGGGAAAAGTTTTTTAGTCATTAGGGGCCCACCACCACCAAATCCTCATCACTGATGTCTAAAAATCTTGCTGTGATTACTTGCAACAGTTGTCTTAACTAGAAGGAAATCAAGATAAAATGCAACTAATCAGTAAATAACTTGCGGACCCTTGCCAAGGTTTTCTAACCACAGGAGCATGGCACTCACCTCCCTGAACCTAAGCATGAAGCACATTTTCACAGTTGCCGGTCCACACTGGATTCCACGTTACTGCTATTCAAGTATATATGTAGATACCCAACTTCACATTCCTTTTTTATTTTATAACTCATAAGCCCTATATAGGCATGAAGAGCTATGCATTTGCACTGATCTCCATAGAAACAATACAGGGCTCTGAAAGAACAAACCGTACCTTATAATCTAGGAAGCAGATGCTTTAGGAAAGCTGTGCCATTGGCCTATGGGACAATAACAGAGGTAATAGAATTTATGCTAAATTTAGAGGAAATGATGTTTTCTCTTCCTTGTCTTCTATTTGCAAAATGTATCACCTACCAATAACGTCATTAGCCTTTTAAAGCGCTCTATGACTCTTTGCAAAGAAAGCACTGCATTTTTGTAATGAAAATTTATGCTTCAGAGGAACAGCTCTGTGATGCAGCTTCAATGTTCTTTACAAGCCACTGTTCCTGTTCTTAATACTATCACTCTCATAATCAGGATGGCCTGGTCTTACATAAATAAGAACATGGCGTGAGGGTTGTATTTAAAGGCTCACTGTGCCTGAGCAGCTTTTCAATTTATCATAAAGTATTTTAAAGTTTTGTGGGAAGTGCTTTCACTTCTACAGAAAGAATTACAAATCTCTGAGTTAGGTTTTATATCCCTTTTGAAAATCCCCTTATTTGCTTTCCACCTGGGCCCAGCAGATGACAAACAGGACTACAATCGCGGCCTCTCTTAAGCCCATCTCTCAAATGTTGAACCCCGAAAGAGAATGAAGCATGAGACACCTCATTCATTCTTTGGGGGTTCCTTATAAAGTTCATAATGTGCGCTTCCATCAAAGGCAGTGAAGTTCTCCTTTTGTGTAATACTTCAATGTATCATGGCTAACTTTAATCATGGGATGCCATTAGGGCCACAGATACTTTGACCCTCATTATCACCCGCCTCCCCCATAGTTTTCAAAGGGAATTTTCATTGAGGTTGGGCACCTAGCAAGCCTGGATGTCATTGGGAATCGCAGCCTAGTTATTGGTTCTTAAACACACAAGATGATTATCTACAGTGTAAGTGCCTAAACATCCCAGTTTCATATTTCACCTAAACATTCCGGAGGAAGTCCTGGAAGCCTTGATTTGATTCTTGGAAGCCTTGACAACTACTTTATTCTCTGCATAAGGCATAATGACTCTCCCACCCAGTTTTGGTCCCTAGATTTCATGCGTTTTCTCCAAGAGTTTCATCCAGAGACTTAAAAAGATTTGGTCCACATGTAGGTATTATAACATCAACTGGATGACCCGCTGTGCAGAGTTGCCTGCCGGCCCCTTATACAGCAAAATATAGCCAGTTGAATTTTTTTCCAAAAAAACTTGACATTTCCTTTTGCAAAATGCTTCTATTCACATTTTAATCTCTCCATCTCTTTTTAAAGGAATCTCTTTTCTGTAGCAGTTTAAAACTGTGGCAGTTCCATATGAAACTAAAAAAGTATCAACCAAAATCAACTGCATTTTTCCTTGCCTTTGCAACAGTAGGGTCAAAACACTGTCATGACCTGTTGTGTGTGCTTGTGCATGGTAGGGTGGCGATAGGGAGCATTTTAAAAGAGGAGAAAACAGAATCATTTCTCAACCAGCTTCTCTGGACTGTTTAGCCAAAACCCCACTGTGAAGTAGGTGTGTTCGCTTCTTGGCAGTAACTGCCCCTTAACTTGTAGCTTATTAAGAGGCTGGTGGTATTAATGCTTCCAGAGATGCTTCACTGTACATTTTCCTTGGAACCAGAAGTGGTACAGATGGATTAGCACAAGAAGATGTTTCTGCAGAATGGCACAGCTTTGGCAGCACACCATGGCTATGCAAGGTGCACCAGTAGCAGACCTGGGCAAGGATCATTGCAGGACACCATGAGGTCCAGGACTGCTGTGCTACAGCCCAATGCAGCTTGCTCAGAGACTCAGTTTAAAACAACCATGAGCAGCCACAGACTTTCTCCCGAAGTGATTCCAAGTCAAGAGGAAGATATAATTGATTACAGCAGGCTGCAGATGAAGCCAACACTGAAGAAACAGAACTGATATTTATCATAAATAAGGAGGTTGTTTTTCTTTCCTGCCTTTGATTGATTTTGTCATTTGCTTGTGATTCCTTACTATTTTCTCCTGTACAAGGCTTAACTAGAGAGCCTCGAAGACAGTAATTGATCAGGAATCATGCTTGAATGAAGAGAATGACTTTGATGTTTTCCACCAGCCCTTGTTTTTTTGGGGCTCTTAAAACAACTATGATTCCAAACCCCTTCTCATGCCCAAATCCTGAAAAGATATATACCTTTATCTTTGCAGGCAGTTGTTTGTCAGTTCTAAATTCAATGGGCATGCAAAACAGCAGCACCAGTCTTTGCATGTTTGGGACCTTGAGAGCTCACAGTTCTATTAACATCAATAATTAGCACAGTCTAATCCATGAAGAAAGTCCAAGTAGGGCTTTGGTTTCATTTCCTTTAACTGTAAAAACAAACAAACAAACAATCACTAAAAATACCCTTTACTACATGAAGGTCTCATTCTTTTTCAGGGATCTCCCAGAGCCACTTGCACTCTCTGAAGGCTGTGGTTCTTGGCAAGCAGAACATCGATTGTGAACCCTCTTGGCTTATGTGGGCATGCAGTTCATTGGAGAGAATGTAAGAGGTTTCCTAACCTTCACTGGTAGGAATGTTGCAGTTTCTTTCATCCTAACACACAAATCCATATTCGCTCTCATCTGACAAGCCTGTGAAGGGTTTATATATCCTTACAGGACTATCCAAGGTTCTACATGTCTCTCATCCTGTTTAGCAATCCCAATTGTACACAACACTCAAAGTTTCAGATCCATCAACCTGTCATCCCTGCTATCCACATGCAGAGAGGTTTTGGCTGAAGTTTTAAGTTTATGAGCAAGATTAAATCAGTGCTAACATTGGGGTCACATTTAATTCTTTAGAATAGCTATGTTCTTGCAAGATTTTGACCTCAGCAAGACAAGAACTCTGGGAGATGAGCTCCTCTCATGAAGTTTCCAAGGTCCGTAATGGCGGAAATCTCCTAGGGCACATCCTAATGATTTATCCCATCTTTCAAATACATGACAGAGCACAGAAGGCTTTGGTTGTCTCACTGAAACCTGTAGAAATAGGCATCAACAAACCTAAAACTCCTAGCCCACAAATTGCAGGGAAGTACTCAATATGGGGGAGTCAGGCCCATTTTCAGTTCTAAGGTACCAAAGCTTTCTAGGAGAGCATGATATATTAGTAAGATACAGCACACTTTTCTTTATCGGCTATGAAAGATTGCATGAGATTTAATATTCCTTTTTATTACTGGTTGTAAAATGTTGTTCAAAAGCTTAATAAAAAGCAAAATCTTAAAAAAAAAAAAAAAAAAAAGAAAGAAAAGAAAAGAAAAGGCACTTCTGAGCCAAGTTCATCCAAAGTCTAAGAGAGACATCTGGGAGGTTACTGCAAATACTTTACAGCAATATTCATTCATCCAGTTTTAAAAGGAATTGGTTTCAATTACGTTTTCACCTTTTCCATGTTTTCTTCCTGTTAGTGTTCTAGAGAACTGTACTTTCAGAGGGAATAACCCTTAATGAAGCTCTAAAGAACTGACACAGAAAGTGTTTTAAGTACCTTGGCCATGAATATTCAAACTAGATACCTGCTCGTAAATGCCTTATCCAGCCAAAGACAATTGACACTTCATAGCCTGTTTGTCCAGTCAAAACTAAGGAACAGACCTTGAACACATGGCACACGCAGGGAACAAAGAACAGATCACTCATTACTCAGGCAGCAGACACACTTCGAAGAGCCACAGGTGCAACTTTTGCCTGCCCCTGCCCTGCTGATGCAAATGGGAATATCATTGCTGACGTCTGTGAAATGGGATTATACCTTCAGGAGCAAAAACCAAAGAGGCATAATAAATAAATAGTTTATGCCTAATATTTAGCAAAAGCCAAGTTGAGGCATGTGTGGCAAAATCTACAGGCTTTCATTCAGCCTGAGCAGTCAAAGGCAGGTGACTGTGCAAGCAGGAAACACTGTGGCCCACTTGCCCACATTATAGCTAGCTTGGGACTCCTATGCTACAGTGGGTGTTTATGTTCTTATTTTAAAGGTGCATCCACTGGTAGAAAGCCCTACCCCTTCTTTACTCAACTCCAAGGTGGAGCCAGGCTCACGTAGCTGTGACGCGTGCAGCTGAGCGAGTATCCACGCAAGCTTTATAGCCACATCTGTAACCTTTCAGGGCACTACGGTTTCTTGCCAGATTGTGATGATGGAGGAAATAATGCACTGCACATGCTCAGGTCTCAGCAGCTGAATGTACACACATAGGGGATGTCAGTACAAAGGGCCAGATTTTCCAGCTGTGGTGTATCAGCCCAATTCCATGTGAGGGTTCCCCAGTTTTCAATCTGGCCCATGAGAGCTTACAAACAAGGTTCAGAATCATTTCCTGAGCTCAGACTGTCTACCCTCGTGATTGGAACAGGGGTAGATTGAATTATCCAGAGAAGGAGATTTAAATGTTGTTCAGTTAATGAACTAAACCTCTATCTCACAGGTTCACATACTTCTAAAGGCATTTTGGGATGCTGTTGTCCAAACCGGTATTTTCACTTCCTGTGGTCTAGGTAGAATATCTGATTTGAAGAAGCTATTGTAAACACAAGAGAAAATATGTAGGAAAAGGTTGACCTGTTGGGATCAGCCACTTCACAGCACAGACCAAATCAACAGCAGAAGTCAGCTAGACTACGCTGGCTACAAGGAGGCTCCCTGGAAATTGTCTGACAAATAAAGACAGAAACCCCTCCATTCCCTAAACAGTCCTCATGAAGGACTGACTCTTAGGGATGAATGATTTTAGAGAGGGATGGGTAAGAAGGAAAGACACAGGTATTACGACAGTGGTGCACTATTTTTAAAATCTTTTAAATGGAGAGTATCTACTGCTACCACATCCATCACATTTAGGCTTTCAAAGCACCTAAACTAGGCTGCTGCTCTGATTAGCCCTTTGGGCAAGCCTTCTTCTTTCTGTCCTTCGGCTGTACAGACCCCTTTTTGCACCACAATATGGATAAAAGCTGGCTAACAGCCTGGAAAATATAGCATCAGCTTAAGTTAGTGCTGTATCTCTTCCATCAGCTGGACAGATCAAACAGATATTACTGGACAACTGATTTCTGTTAGCGAAGATAGTTTAATGCAGGTTTGCATCCCTCCTCCTTTATCCTTAGATAAATGGCATGACAGAAGGGAAAATTGCTTCCTGTCCTCCAAGAAAACCTAATGGGAGGAAAAAAAATCGAATATGCTCATATCATTGCCAATAGCTGTATTAACTTCAGTTGAAGCAATATGTTCTGGATGAAAGGGACAAGAGATAAAAGTAAGCAGAGATATTACCCCTCCATCGCACAGCAGATGGGCAGATTCTTCTCTCAACATGTTCTGCTGAAAGCAGTGGGCATGTCTGAAGCCCAATTGCACAACCTCAGCAAAGAGCGGGGGTTTGATTCGCCCTGCCAAGTCTGGGTGCCTACAATATTAGCTATTAATACAGATACTAACCTCTGAGCAAGCTGAAAGGACTTACTAGGATGAGGTGACAGGACACCTCACCCTAAAACAGACATCTGTATCAGGTTGGATCAACCCCAGCAGTTCCTCAGCTATGAAAGAAGCCAAGACACAACATCCCCGTATAAACTTCTACAACAACCATGTTCAAAGGCAGGCAAGACGAATGCTATGACAGGTATTAATCAGGGATGGAGTTAATGCTCAAAGATTAATCTGCAAATTTTGAGCACTGTCATTTATCACAATTATATTCAAAGACGGAACACCTAAGAAGTATTCCATGTTTTTTATTCCTAAAATAGAAATTAAGAAGAAACTCTTCACAGACTTTGCTTTATGAGTTTTACTTCTGCTCCCTCTTACTTCTGGTTTGTCCAGAAATAACCTTTTTTTTCTTGTGATGCTCAATTAACCCGTCTTATGATATCACTGCTTTTGACAATGTCAACCAGTGAATGAATATGGCTTCTAATATTCTGATGTTCCAGGTTATTCCCAGAGGCAGGCAAGAAAAACAAATAAAGTATTTAAAAACATAACTGTGACCGTGTTCTCAGGCAGCGGCTCTCTAGCCCATGGCAGAAATACGCTGATATGCTACACCAGTTTTCCAGCATGGAAAACCAAGGTAAAAAGTAGCAACCTGAGCTGCTAGGTTGGGTTTTTTCCCTGTCTTTAAATTCTAAACGTTCCTATCTTGCATTTCTCAAATCCATTTTCACCATGTCAGCCACCCCCTTGAAGACAGCCAATTTCACTTTTTCCCTTGCAAGAAGCAAAACTGTCTGATTTCACCCCAACTTCATTACCTCCAAAAATGAAGAATTAAACCCAGGAGTGATTT
The DNA here is from genome assembly GCA_025447955.1 of Psilopsiagon aurifrons. NCBI lineage: Eukaryota > Metazoa > Chordata > Aves > Psittaciformes > Psittacidae > Psilopsiagon > Psilopsiagon aurifrons. The sequence goes on from JAOEHY010038447.1 coordinate 114,775, forward strand.
GTGTCCAGTGGCTTCCTGCTAGAAATGCAAACTATCTGCAAGCTCAGACAACGACTGCTGAAAGCAACAGGCCAGATTCACCTTGGCATTGCTCTATTCCTATGCTGCCATAATAGCACTTTAATCATCAAGCAGAACTGGCATAAAGCACTGATGCATCAGGCCCATCATATAGAGTACACCCACTTAATCAGGTAATCAACTTAATCAGGACACTTCCCAAGGAACCAAATTAAGCCTAATGACACCAAGTGGCAAGGACTGCTGCTTAATTGGGATAGTAATTCTGCTTATGGTAATTGGGATGCCTGCAGGTGATTAAATGGTACTGAGTTAAGAAGAGACAATCTCTGTGATGCTCAGAGCCTGTCAGTGATTTGTCTTTCCTCAAAAGCCTCTGTCAACAGTGGATCAGCAAAACAAAACTTTTATGATCCTCTCATTTGGGTACTGTTTGAATAGAGCATTTCAAGAGCGAAACAGGAACATAGAAGCAAAAGGGGAAAAAAACCCTATAGATTCTTTAGATTAGTCCAAATCTAACACTATGGTTAATACCAAAATACCCCACCAAATAATAACAACAAATAATAAATGAAAACAAAATCAATATATGCTGGCAGACCTTTGTCTGGGGGAGACATAACTTTTGGTCAATAACAGCTACACTCTGCCTGCCTTTTCAAACATGCCTGTAGCTGACGTTTCACAGCACAGCAAGAGTTCAGTGAAATGGAAGTGCTCAGACCCAGGCAAAGTGAGGACTTCTCTACATATTAGAAACATGTGAGGAGCAAAAGAGGGGGACCCAGAGCTGCTACCCATCCTATTTTATAGCACAGAAATGAATGATTTGCAAAGTACAAATAAAGAGATGGAAAACAGCAATTTAAAAATACTTCTTGTAAAAATGCCTTACTCTAAACATCTCTAATTGCTATCCAGAATAGGCGTGAGATGTTCTAAAGTTAAAATCTGTCCTTCCTTTGAAATAGGTGTTGGAAATCATAAAGTTCTTCTGGAACTAGGCTGCTGATACAACATCAGCCTCCAGAGTCATCACACCAGGCACAGAGGAGCAGTGTTTTCAGAGTCCATACTGAAATGACCATTTTAACATGCTTTTCCCTTTCCAGTAGCCACTTTGGACCACGCAGTAGTCGACATGCAGGGTCTTGCACAGCACTCCATTCAGGAAAACATGGGGATGAAGTGCTGTTTCTTTTACACAGCTTGTTTATTTGCAAAATGGAAAATGTGTTGGTTTGTTTTGCTTTTCCTCATTCTTTCTTACAATGTTTGCCTCACCACCAAAACAGCATGCAGTTATGGCATGTTTATAACTCTTTTCTTTGCAGTTTTACACCAAGATACACCCTTCTGCTTCTTCTCCTGTTCCCCACCCAAGGCAGTAGACACAAATTGTCCCTGGCACGGAGTGCTTGGAGAGCACTCCTGCATCAAGAGCTACATGTTCACACTGCCAATCTGAGCATAGGACGCTCCTTAAGCCCTCTGCCCTCTGAGATGTACCCAAGTAAAGAATAATGTATTTTTCTTTAAAGAAAGGCCTATCCAAACAAAGATTCGCACCCATGTCTCTCCAAAATATGTATATGAAAAGGGAGAGTTTGGGGTATGAGGTTGGTGACCACCATAGTGGTCCTATCCACCCAAGCGCATTCAGAAACGACAAAGAGGTAACTAGGAGCTGAAGGCAATGGCAGTCAGAAGGCAGGGACCCTGTGCTACTTTTGCCCTTGACAGCTGCAATCACCTCCTCATAAACAGAGCTCACCACCAACTTGGAGCCAAGGAACCAGATAAGGGGTGCTTCTGGAATGCTTGTTAACAGCAGCTCACATGAGTGTGTACGTGTATGTGTGTGCTACCTGGTTTTCATCGCAACCCAGGGAAATCCTCATGCTGCACTGATCATATTTGACAATCATCTCACTGTTGGGGCTTTACGGTGTCCCTCAGGACAGAGGCAGATCTGCATCCTACTGCTTGGCTAATTTTTTTTTTCCTTGGGCTTTGCTGTCTTTCATCACATACTTCATGATTCAGTGTGCTCAATATACACCTGTAAGTTTTCAGGTAAGCTGTTCTTTACATGATGCTTAGTACTGAATATTACGAAGGATAACTTGGTCCCATCTCCCTGAGCATTTAATCTACTTGTTCTTGATTTATTACCTTGTCATGTTATTACCTTCATTAGAGGAATGAAGCAAGTGTGTCTGCAGTGTGAGAGTAGAGGAGAAATTCAGATTCCAGTTTGCCTTTATCCACTTGCAGAAATTCCTGAAAAAGGGAAGGGTAAGAGAATGAAGCCCTAAAGGGTGAATTCTTAAGTTTCTAAACACCTCCAAATGGGCAGACTTCTGTCCGTTCGTGCTTCTCAGATTCAGTCTACCCACATGAGGTTCCCCAGAGGACTGCCAACAGGGAACAGCTCTGACATCTTCCAAAGCTACAGCATATGTGTTTCCTGCTTCCTACTGAGCACTCCAGCAGGAATTTCCCCTTCATTCCCTGACAGTTCCACCAGGTTTCAGGAAGCAACCAGCAATTGCAAAGCTTACTTGCTCTTAACTAAAAATCCTCCAGTATGGTCAGAGTGGCTAAGAGAGCACCACTGCAGTTGTGTTTGCTGGGAGATGCAATTTGCCATGCGAACTCATGGACTCAGCACTCCCATTCCCTCCTGCTCTCTGCTTCTGCCTGTTTTGCATCATGTCTGATGAAGCCAAACTTGCACAGCAGTTGCTGGTGAGCCAGGAGAGATGACTCCCTCCCCCATTAGCACTTACAAATACAATAAATAAATTCTAATAAATATATCTCCAAATCAAAACCATTTTGAGTTGCTTAACTGAGTGCATATCTAGTCCTTTGTACACATATTTGTACAAAGTGTTGCCTGTAATTTTAAAGATGCTTGCCTCAGGGAGGTTTCGTTTTTCCATTGAAGTCCCCTTGATTTACTGTACGCAATATGTTACAGCTTCCTTATTTGCTCCTTTGGGACAGTTACTGACAGTAAATCTCTATTAAAATATTCTTCCATATGGTTGCATGAAAATTTTATTGCAGTGAGCCTGAGGCTGAAGGTCACAGCTGAGTAGCTGCATTTAAGTATTGCAGTCTATGGACTCTGAGGTACATCTGTTCTGGGAGCTGGAGCAAAATTAGAATTTTACTGTCAATAGCAGTTCTCCAAAACTAGTTTCATTTGTTTACCATGCAGGCCCATAGCAAGGCAATACCCGCCATATATGTGTTACAGGCCGCTGTGGCTACATGATTTAGGTCTTTAGCTCTGATCCAAAAATTACAGAATCTGGAGGTTGCTGGAGAGAGTCCCTAATGTATATTTCATTTACGAGACATGAAAATTTAATTCTCTCTCATGTGATTTGACTCTATCGCTTGCTTACACGCTTTTTGGCGTGGGCTTCCCTGCTCATTGAAAGCTTTTTTTGGGCAATACAGTGCACAAACTTTATAAATGATACAGAAGTATGATTCTTAATCAACTACTTGCAAGCAAATGGCCAGCTACTGAACACTTTGCTGTTGTCCACATAACCAGGTTGAGAAAAACCCCCATAATGGTATCAGACCACGTGGTTTCGGTGCTGTCGATCTGCTGGTATGTGGCTTAGGCTCCTGTTGTAGAAATACCCCAGATTTGTACAACTTGGAAAGCTGCTTGAAAACAATGCTCTGCTGTGGAGGACCACAGAGTATCAGGGTGTTAGATTGCTCTAAACATTACATTTAGCAATTGCCGCCAGGGTCAGCCAAATGTTAATCTACTGCTTGTATTTGTTTGAAATAAAAAAGGAAACATCTAGGCATATTTCTAAGCCCATCTTGTTTAGCAATATGACATCCATCAGAATGGCTCCAAGCCAAACCAGGCCTTTCCAATATGTGGAGTAATTTGGAATTTCTAAAAGAGAAATCAAACCTAAAATGCATCTGTGATTTTAACCTACGTTAACAACATTTTTTAAAAGGTTACAGCATCCAGTTTGATGGCATTGTGGAAAACCGCCAGCTGAGAGATCTGAGAAGGTCAGGAATGCAGTGAATTTTTGACACACTAAAGCCTGTTAGAGAAATGCAGTAATTTGGAGAACAATCAGCAGAGGTCCAGTCCCCTGGGGACCCGTACTGGAGATGCCATGGAAGAAGATCTCACCGCTGGTAGCACTTGTCTTGACCTTCTGGGATGGAGGCAATTTTCAGAATACAGGCACTAGACAGGAGAGCTGGCAGAGGAGGAGGTGAGGAAAGTGTGATTTATACCATCTATTCTCAAACAGTAACTTCCAGTGAAACTTGGGTCACTGCTGAGAAGCAGTTTCTTGAACAAGAAGATGTGATGACTGTTTTGTAACACCTTTGTATGGGCTGAACTAGCCATTTTCTGAACCAAAAGATGAACACCACTGCACGCATGGCATCAGCCTAAATTTGTAGTATTACAGTATATCTGGACACAAGGATATCTTGGAAGTCTACAGGATTTTTTTATGTTGTTTTTTTTTTTTTTTTTACAACAGCTATTTCTAGACAGGTGTTCGTGCAAGAATGCACTTTCACTGCAAGAATAGCATCTAAAACCAGGCATGGCATATACAGCAAATGTTAAATAGCTAGAATTTCAATTTCCAACCTTGCTATTAATTGCTGTCTTAAAATCTTATATGAGTTAACCAACTGTTAGCTCTCCATTGAAACTGCAACACATTTCCACATCCAGAAAACACACATGGCACATGGGAAAGTCATCTCCCTTTTTGGTGGCCAAGCTATAACACATGAAGGGTGGTTTGGCTCGGTGCCTCATCAAATGAAGAAGATACCCTTCGAACTGGGAATCAGTTCTATGGTAGTATGTGATGGGTCTTGTCACAGGGATTATAACATGCTTCAATCAAAAGCAAGTTCTGAGCTGGGAAGGTGCAGTTTTTAAGCAACTGCTTGGCTACCAGTTATTGGTTCATTATGTGTTTCAAATGATACAGAAATGTATCTTGCAATGAAGAACCTCTGATGGTTTTACAGGTTAGAGTTAATGCTAATTAGCTGTTTTATTACTCACAGGCTTAAATAGTTCACTTGAATCTTATTTTTCAAAGTAGGACAGTCATAAACTTGCCATAATGTTCTACCAAAACAGACATGTGCTATGAGGAAGTGAAACAAATTCCCCACCACTCTCTCCCACGCCCTGACAAGCTGATAAAAATGATATTAGGTGATTAAATGTAGAAATAAAAAAAAGGAGGCAGACATAATGATAAGCTGTAATGAAGTTAAACAGCTGGCAGACTCCTTGGTGGATTTGCCACCTGATGACTTGTACTAAGATGCAGGCAATGCCCCCAGCTCTCCGATCAGATAGCAGCCCCTGGTACTCACACTGAACATCTCCTCCCATTCATCAATTGGTTTGATGGGAACTAGCACTCTTGCTATAAGGACAGAAAACATCCATTTCATATATGTGCATCTGAGGAGAGAACGAAAAAATAAAGGAAAAACTTACTGTCCCTTAAAAAATGCACAGTAAAACAAGCTTAATGCTCCTGAATGAATCCTGGGTGATCGCACAAACATCAGCCTCATCTAAAACACATAAAAGCTTTGCTTCTCTTTAGCTTGAGAGGAACGCATTTCAAGTTTTGATTTTGAAATACAGGAATCTGTATTAGAAAAGGTCCCATCTCACTCAGTTCCAGCATAAGGTAAGGAAAAAGAAATCTCTAAGTTGTATTTCTAAGGAAACGAGAACAGAGAGGAGAGTCAATGTTATATCCCACTGATGACCAAAATCCCATTCCCATTTAGTGTTTGTGAGTATCAACAAGTCCAGAACTGAAATGATCCTCACTCTGGTCACTGGCTGTATTCCCATGACTTCACACCACATCAGCACCACAGGCAGAGTACGCACAGCGGTCTTGACTCTGCAAAGCCATCCGCACATATGCTGCACGTAAGCACCTGTCTTGTCCCCAGGACTTCCCAAAGCAAAGCACACAGTTAAACATTTAGAGCCTCAGGTGTGGCTGAGGTCTCTACCTCCAGGGCTGCTTCTGTTGCTACACAGTACAGACTGCAGGAGCATGTTAGGCCTCTGTGCAAGTATTCACTGTGCACAAAGTAATTGCAACATGACAGGATCCTTAACGGCTATTAACACAGCGTTACAGAGCAGAATCACCTCATCTTGCAGCTACCTCCCCCATCTCCCAGGTACAGCTTTCTACTAACTTGCAGTATAACATTTGCCATGAACTATCAGTAAATTCTGCTCTTTGCAGGGTATTTAAAGCTAGCTTGGTACAAATGTCTCTGTTATCCCCTATGCATATGCCTATAGACCCATGTTTTTCTCACTTCATCCACAAGTCTTTTTACACAACAGTGCCATAGTGTGCTAGCCTCAGGGAGGGGAAAAGCCCCATCCCTTTTTAAAATTATCTGTTTTGTTGGGAATTGACTTTTGCTATTTAAACTGAGTGTTTTGGTGAAGGGGAATGGCTTCTCCTTCAGTATTCATATTTGGCATATTAACAATGCAACGTCACACCAACCAGCTTTGTTGAGTACCAGCAAACATCAGCTAACAACTTTGTACCTTTCTTGCCCTCTTCAAGTCCCCACTCTCCTCAGAAATAATATGTGAATATTCTCAGAAAACACAGATTTGCCTCTTTACAGACATTTCTGTCTGAAGGACTAAGCCTGCACTTCCCTTTCTTGGGACCTGCAGCTGGGAGAAGAGCTTCAGCCCCGCCAGCTTGTGCCTCAGAACTGGAGTTTGCCCCAACAACTGGGATGCCCCGTACTTGAAATAGTTTTGGGTTTCATCTCTGAATTGATTTCTTTTTTCATTGCTCTGAACTCCCTTTGAATCTTCCCCTTTTGCCTTACATTCCTTATCTGCTTGCCTGTCGACTTAATATTGTTTCCTTATGTTTTATCTGCATCACTACTTGCTTTTCTTAAAAGCGCCTTTCCCCCCCATGTTCTGTTTCAGAATTTCTCCGCTCCTCATTATCAGGCCTCACTGCCTCTAACACCTTGTTCCTGACCCCTGCTCCGGCTCAGCTGTCTTCTCCTTTCCCATTCCTCACTTTCCTTCCCTGCTTACTCTCCTTTGCCCCCCATTTCCCCTTGACTGCCCAGGTCACCCCTCCTCCCTGAACCGAGGCACCCAGCAGGGCTGGCTCCCTTCCCCTCATCCAGATATCTCCCCATGAGCACAAAATACATACGGCAGCAGAGGGGCCATACATACATGCGTATCAAAAGCTTGATGCACATAAATAAAAGTTGGTGACTAATTTATTTTCTTAGTATCTATTAAACACAGCCTAAACTGCCCTGGACATATTTAGGCTGGAAATTAGAAGAAGGTTTATAACCACGAGAAGAAAGAGAGCCTCTCAGTAGGAGTAGTGAGGGCAAGAAACCAAAATGGTTTCAAGATGGAACTAGATAAGTGTTTGAAAGACATCATATGATGTGGTTGCCTTCAACAGCAGGGGACAGAATTTGATGACTTAGGAAGTTCCTTTCAGTCTTAATCTTATCTTCCTGTGTGGGCCAAATGTCACCCACAGCAGTCTGTGGACAAGCCTTACAGAGACAAGGCGCAGGAAAGGCGGCCACAGGCCTCTGCGGGCTGCAGTCGCCTTCCAGGCTCCAGCACATGCTTGCTTTGCAACCTGGGGTGCAAAGGGAGCTCTTAAGGCTTCAGTACCGCCATGAGGCACTCTGAAGTATGTTTCAAAAGGATGACAAGATGCCCAGGCTGCTCAGGTGTGAACGCAACACACTGTAATGCCCTCTCTGCTTTTCCTCCACAAAGAAGAGGACAGCAGACAGGATCTTTTTTTCCCCATTTCTGGAAAGCTGTCTGCTTTTGTTTGGGAAAATTCTGGCTCTGCAGCAATCAGGGGATATTTACTCCATGTGTAAGGTTTCGGAAGAACTGACACACTGAAAGGCAAAGTAAAGTCAAGTTAAAAAGCAAAATGCAGCATCATCCATTGGGTTCAGTCTCCCTCTTGCTTTTACAGTGGCTGCAGAATTAGGCCTCACAGCAACAGCCTGGACAGGAGCTCATTATTAACTGCAACCAAGCCAGAAGAGCTCCAGGAGGTGTCTCCTCTCAGCTGAGCTGCTCCCTGCCGGAAGTCCCCCCTACAAGCTCAAAATGTTGGCTTCAATCTTTATCAGAAGGTTGATTTTAGCATCTTCAGCAAAAAAGAAATGCAAGCTGATGCATTTTGCCTTGCAATGGAGATGGGCTACCAGTGCACACACAGATGCTCACAGCAGCTCAGCTGAAGGGAGCTAACTTGTTAAGCTGTTTTAGTTCACCTGCCCAAAACTGCTGCAAGCATTAGCAGCTGGGGATGACATGGTCAGCAGTGATGCTTGGAGGGCAAGCAGACATCTGTGAATCTTCTAAGACCCCTATAACACAACCCACAAAGCCCTGTCAGACCAGCTCTGCCTGTCATTTATTTGCTCTTTCGCCTGCAGCTCCTTTTGAAGCTTTAAAAGCTTTTGGTTTTGATAGTAAAAAGATATTTGTGCCTTGCCTGTGGAAATGTCAGGCCCTGTATTGTTCAGTCCACAATAAAATATGTCTTTCAGGTTGATTTATTGCTCTCAGTTTACTTTGCCTTAAGTTGGCAGCATTTCCTGGTTTGGATTTTGCCTTACAGTTCCTTTTTCTGCATTAGGGCAGCCAGCTTATGTATGTTTGTTATTCCAACTCCAAGACTATATTCAAAATGACTAGGAGTTGTAGTGTTTGAAATCTGATTATTTACAGCAATGTGTCTACTTGTGAAGGCATTTCCAGTAGAAATTGTCTGAAAGCGGACACATGGACTCAATTGAAGACATGTTGTTAAAGTTACTTGTCAGAGGAAAAAATCCTTCTGGCCACTTTGGAGCTTCGAAAGGTTTGGGGTTTTTTTTAGTCAAATTATATTTAGTCAAAAAAAGAACCCAAAACGGAACGCTGCACAAACAGGTCCACAAGCGCCGTTGCACCCATGGCTGGCATGCGTTAGAGGCAAACCTGGCCAGCCCACATACACCTCTTCCCTCCTGATGCTTCTCAAAGTGTCTATCAGGTGCTTGCAAGCATCCGCACAGCCCCCATGGATACAGCATCAGGCTGGGTGGGTGGGATTTTGTTCTGCTTCCCGAGAAAAATGTTTTGCCCTGTGCAGTTCAGTTTCCTACCTGTAACGCAGGAATGAAGACACCGGGCTGCATGCAAGTGCCTTGAGATTGCAGCCTGATACTGACAGTTCCAAAGGAGATGAAACGCCCTGAAATTCCACCTCAAGACTCTCAAGTCTGTTGCTGTATAACCATTACCTTGATAAATACAAAAGCTTAGATAAAATCTAATGAAACACAGCCAACCAGGTCCTCAAAAGAAAGTAAGACCCTCGATGGAACAGCTGGCTGGATACAAGTCCAGTAAAAACGAGGCACATGCAAAGTTTCCAGGTTGGTGCTGGAAGCTTTTCCTACCAAGAAAATATGTGGGATTACACCTTTCTGAAAATGTGATGTAAAGTTCAGTGAAGACAGATTATTTACTGTTTGCCTTTACTACCTTTGAATTGTTTGTTGAAGCTGCCTCTTTAAAGTACTATTCCCTCTGATTCCCGCTAGAGTCAATAGGAATCCACAGGGTTGGAGGTAGGGCCCCTGCAGTGGAAACCAAATTTTGAAAGAGATTTTCATTAAAACAGTCTTCACACTGGCTGGCAAATTCCTGAAGTCATGGGACACAGTGCCAGGAAAAGGCATAAATCCTGGGACACATGCATACAGTGGCTGAAATTCAAATGGATACCAGAGTTCTCGTAACACACCCAGCAGGCTCGGGACAGAGCCAAGCCAGATCTCCAGCCTTTTCACTCCCAGAGTGAATGGATGGCGCAAGTCCTCACAACAGAAGTTCCCAAACTGTCAGAGCACGCATTTGCCAGCAACAACAAACAGCAGACCAGACCTATGCAGAACAAGATTCCCTTCAAATACAGTTACACTTTAATACCTGCATTTTTCCTTCCTGAGCCAGCACACTTTTCTGTGGACCAAGGCAAAAAGGAGGAGAAGCATGGTAGCAGGTGTATCTGCTTCATCTTCCATCCCCTTTTCTCAGCTGGCACACTATAAACTACATGTCTTTAAACATTTGCTTTTGCTTTCTAAGTGACACAATAAACTTAAAGAGAAAATGGATAAAAGTATTTGAGCAATCCGAAAATATGTTTCACTTCTACTCACAAATACAAAAACATGTTGCTTCAAGTCACGGAAAGCTGGTGTAATCATGTTGGTAACAAAACCTGCTGTATCTAGACATGCTTTAGAGCAATAGATCTAGCAGCTTTCCTAAGCTTCTTCCTGTATAGATTTGATCAACAGGTCACAGCAGCTCCTTTGAGTTATTTTATATACCATGGAGAGTAAATCACTCAGAGCCAATGTATCAATGACAAAATTGACCATGATGGCTCCTTCGGAGCACTTACAGTTTATCACACCAACAGGGTTGTCACACATGCTTGCAACGCCTGTGAAATAAACATCAGTGTTCTGAAACTACTTTACTGCACAAGCTGGTGGTCATTTTGGAAACAGGGCAACCTTCTTTATCCTCATTAATTACCATCCCGTTAAAGCATCTGCTTGGCAAACTTCTAGCTGCACACCTCTGGCTGAGAATCTGAGGCGGGATCACCTTTCTTTTTAACAGAAAATACTATCTTTAGAAGGATAAGGAAGTGTTTGCCATTGTCAAGATTTATTATTTATTCTGTGGTCACATCTTGGGGTCATGAACAAGACACTTCCTTCACTTGCAGTTGAAATCTTAGCCTGAAGCATTAATATGCTGCTTTTTCACATTCCATGCTTGCTGCTTAATTTGATTTCAAATGATGTATGTTACTACAGTTCCACTGAAGTGAATGGAAAGAGTCCAATTTACACCACGTACGAAGCTGGCTCCTTGCCACTGAAAAACAGGCAAAATTAAACTTCTCAGAAAAATTTTATCACCACACTCTAAGCCCTTGAAGATAAAGTAGTGACAAAACCATAACTGTGTTACTAGGAACAGCACTTCAGAAGAGAACACAGGTCAACATTTTTGGTGTGTAACATTTCTCCATGACCGAGCTGGTCCAGAGAAGAACAACAAAGCTGGTGAAGGGTCTGGAGCACAAGCCTGATGAGGAACAGCTGAGGGAACTGGGGGTATTTATTCTGGAGAAGAGAAGGCTCAGGGGGGATCTTGTAGCTCTCCACAGCTACCTGAAAGGAGGATGGAGAGAAGAGGTGGCTGGTCCTTCTTCCAAGTAACAAGTGACAGAACAAGATGAAACAGGCTCAAGATGCACCGGGGAGGTTTAGACTGGACATTTGGGAAGATTTCTTCACTAAAAGGGTGGTCAGGCATTGGAAAAGCCTGCCCAGGGAAGTGGTGGAATCACTGTCCCTGGAAGAGTTAAAAAATCGTGTAGATGAGGCCCTTAGTAACATGGTTTAGTGATGGCCTTGGCAGTGCTGGAGTAAAGCTTGGACTTGATGATCTTAAAGTATTTTCCAACACAGTTGATTCTACAATTTGATATGAAATTGCCTCCTGGATTTCCTTCGGAAAGTCGCTTAATTGGCACTGTTCATGAACACTTGCAGATCTTGCCCTGCCAATTGCTACCAGCTCTGTTATCTTTCTATATTAGGCCACTCCAATCTATCATCTTAAATGCAAAATTCAATGCCTAACTTTGGGTGCCCACTTTGAAGAAGCCAGATGTAATCTCAAACTCCACACTCTGAAGCTTTAAACAAATGACTGACAAATGTAAACATGCCATAAATACCACAGTCTATAGTCTTGCCTTCCACTTGTATCAGGAATGAGGACAAGGAAAAAGAAGCCTGGTATATACTCAATACTAAATTGATACGCATTTATATTAACATAGCAGGAAGCTGAAACTCCAGACCAAGTCGTTGTCTGTCTTCAGTAAAAGCATCGCATCATCAGTTCTGTTTACTCAATCCAAGGCTGCTTTCATTTCTTGCTTGTTTTGCTATATATTTCTATTGAGGGAACACTTTCTCAGCAGCTTTTAGTCACTTCTTAAACGCATTTTATGAGGAGACAAAGTCAAATCACTATTACTTAATTAACACAATTGTGAAGACTTCACTCCAGCTACACAATAGCTCTCCTAATCTTGCTGAAGGATGCATGACTTCATTATTGAGTATATTGTTTCCTATAAACATATAAAACCCCTACAATAACAATTCCATCAGCTAAAATGAAGTTATCTGAGAACAGAATTAAACTCTAAATGACCCTTTGCTCCACTCCATAGACCCCTATTAATAATTCTAATCTAATCAGTGTGGATAAATGTACTGTTGCAGCCTATGCCAGGCACTCTGCCAGGAGGGCCTACTGCAGTCCATCTGATTCGTTCCAACCCTGAGCTTCTCTGGAGAAGATGCATCTTGCACTGAGAGGCCACTGGCTGACTTCCTCTTTTGTTATCTTTTAGTGGCAAAGTCATGTCCTTGTAACTGACAGACACTTTTCTTTGTAAATAACCCTGGAGTGACTGATAGAGCTTTTGCCAGACAAAGCCTGTAAATAGCTAGGCATTATTCATGCCAGGCCTGAGAACACTGTGTCACAGCTGACAAATTTATGGTAGATATGATCTCACCTCTTCCACAAATATATACTTTCCCAGCAAATTCATCACATGTTTTAATGGCCCCATACTGAATTTGTCAGCTGTCTGTCCCTGCACATTGTTTCCTTTGGATTTCTGTCAAGGATTGTTTGTTAAAATCATCTCCCTCTTCCATCCTTCAGCTGCTAGCCCCAGGAAAGATCAATGATGACACATCTATTGATAATATTTTATATTCAACTATTTGGGTCATAAACCATTTTAACAATGCTGATATGTTTATAGAGTGTCTGCTGGCATTGCAATTATATAGAAAGTGATGTCACTCTAAATCTTGGCTCTGTTGGATTGCTTTTTATTTCTTCCTTCCCACTCCCACCGTACTTCATAATTAAAATATGTCACTTCCTATTTTTGCATTCTGACTTTAGGAGAAGTGACAACTTTGGCATTTTAGAGAAGGTGTGGAGTCCCAGGGCCTCTATCTCCCACTAAACCCAAATACCCCAAAGCATTTCCCAGCAGTACATGAAGTACTTCTTCAAGTCTGCACAGCTCCCTCGTGGAAAGCAGCAGCGAGAGACAGAATGGCAGCAGGACACCACTTCTGCTCTCCACTCCGACTCAACAAATCAAGCAGAGTACCCTTCTCCAAGCTTTTCACAGTTGGCTCTGTCACCAAAGGGCACCTCACATAATATAGGAGTGAAGATACTGAAACTCAGGGGTGATCAACCCTGCAAGAAGACTCAGGTGAAAGCCTTGCCCCAAGCCCTCTCCTGCATGCATAGTCGGCAAGATCTTCTCCATTTCATGCAAACCACTCTGCCTGCAGATCTTTATCTCAGATTATTACCAGGAATAATCTGGAAGAATAAAAATCTTACTTTCGCTCCTGGTTTTGCAGTTTGCCACCCTGCACAGCTGCAGCTTCAGGAATTCCCAACTGTGCTCCTCACTTCACAGAGAGAGCTGACTCTGCCGTTAAGCTCTATACATTATTTCACCTTTTAATTCATGACCACAACGTTATGCAGTTATCACATTTCCACAAAAAGATCTAGGGCTTTGCGATTCATTTATAACTGTTTTCCTTCTTAGAAAGCTTCTGTTATGTGTACTCAAAGACAAAGCAAGAGAATGTTGGCCAGCAGGAAAAGTCATATTTGTTCCTTGAATGCAAAATGTCATCATTCATTAGAGAAGACTCAGAAGTAGAGTTTCTCCCACAAGCAGGCAGCAGGCAGGATTTACACTATTTCATCAGCTTGCTAATTTTGTTGTCTGCCTTTTTCTTTCTTTCAAAGTGCTGTAAACATACAGGAGAAATGATCTTGGTATGTGTGAAACAATTTTATAAATGCATAAACAGGAAAGTGAAAAAAGCCTAAAGCAGTTTTCATTGGGATGCATACTTTCCTTTATGCACCAAGATACACAGAGCTGATTTTGTCATTACCAATGGACACACCTCTTCAAGTGTGTTTCAAATATGCAGTCAGCTACCTCTGAGGTGTCCCACTAATTTGAAACTTTTACCATCTGCCTTCACAAACCTGTAAAACTGGACAAGAGCTCTGATGAGAATTTCAGGCTGTAGAGAAATATATCGAGAATATATAACCGTTTTTCCTGTGGTATACTGGCACATCAACATGTAGATTTTAACCTTTCTCATGGCTTTCCAGAAAGCGCCACTTCTAAGGCCAGATTCGAATTTCATTTATCCCAGTATAGTTTCATTGTGTCAAAAGATATTACTTCAGATCTACACAGACTAAAGCAAGAACACAGCCTGGTCCTCGACTTCAACTAGTAATGGGCCCAGCAAAGAAGAGCAGATCTGCCAAAAAGGGTGATTTTTAGAGCTGTAGTGAAATCCGGACTGTGATCTGGCTTCTGGGTTTGTGAGGGACACAGGTATATTTACTATTTAGATTTCAGAGTGTATCTGATAGTCTTAGGAGAACAAGTACCGCAGACAAGCAGAAATTCCTGGTGGATAATTGCACTTTTGCTTTTGCAAGTTGCCTTGTTCACCCTGTAAATGTTTGAATGACTCTTGGCTGAATCTCAATTTCTTTTTTTAACAAAAACCCCAGACCAGACTACTTTCATATGTTCTCTGGCTTTCTGCAAACATTTTATGGTTTCAGAACTGAAAGGTATTTTCCTGTTTTCAGTGCTTACATTTTCCTTAGCACTGAAGGCTGAGATACTTTATATCCTCTTCATCTTTATCCGAATGGAAATTTTGGTAAAGAAGAGGGAAGTCAAGCCTTTTCCACTAGGAATGCAGAAGAAATGCACTACTTATAGGGGGCTTAGCTTAAGTTTGACTGAAGTCAAAAAGAAACCCTCTGACTTTTCTGGCCTCCGAACAACTGTACATTCCATTATAATGACTGCAGACATAAATCAGCCATGAGTTATGCCTGTCAGATAACCCTCTAGATATCTACGTAGCCCCATTTGCATTCAACAACCTAATTTATGTACACACTCTTCAGTAAGTTGTGTATATAGATAGATGACAAAGCTTGACACATAAAATTATAATAATCATGGTTTTCACTCTAAAGTGTGTCTCCTGGTGCCGTGTGCAAGCAGAGGCCAAACATTCCTATCTAAGGTAGGCTCCCAGATCTGATTGAGTTGCTAGGCACTGTGAAGATACAGTGGGAACCAGGCAGACCAGGGGTTCAAAATGCCTCAGAAAAGGTCACAGGGCCGCCTAACTTTGGGCAGTTAACCACTGCGTCCACTTCAGAAGCCTATATCATGTTCAACTGACTTTACAATCACTGAAGAGTCACAGCTATTTCCATGACGGTGATTTACTCTAGTTGAGACCCCCTCTCTATTCCCATTGTAGAGGTACCTGGGGATTTAGACACACCTTGTAAGTGCACAAAGTGATACGGGATGAGTCAACACATGCAATTGTCAAATAAAATTTACTGGGGTATCAATGCTTAAATATGAGTAAGGATTTGAGACACCTACAACTTCATCAGGTCTCCTTTAGAAATGGAGCCCTAAGCATGCTCAAATTCATTTGTATCCAGGGGCTCGTTCTGCTCAGAAAGAGGGTGTTGTTTTTCCAAAGGATCTTTAAAAAAAATAAAATGTAAGAAATCACATGGATGACAAAGCTTGGTTCAAACTCCCTTCTAGGTACTGCCTTGGCTTCATTCTCACTTAGGGAGATGCTAATCAGGAGCCAGTGTATTCATGCCCATCTAAAATCTGGCTAAGATCAAGAACAGGCCCAGTACACTTATCTAACAAAATAAACAGAAAAGCATGAAGAAAAATGTTAACAATGATGATACATCCTTGCAAGTATATTTGATACGTTATTTGGCTGCCTTTATTGCCAGGGGAACATAAATGACTTGCTCACCACAGATTCCACAATATTTCAAGCACGAATGGGGTATTGTGTTTGTTTTTTGTATTTTGGGGCAGTATCCTGTATGTAGTCACAGCAGATTTAATTCTCCAAAAGACTGTGAGAAACTTAATTTCCCCAGAAATTGTTTATATCCATTTTAGCTTATTCTGCTAAACTTTTCTGTACCAGTTGGGGTTTAGATGTTGCTAATGGTTTTGCACTTTAAAACACAGGAGTGACTGGGAAGAGGGGAATGATTCCCACATTCACTTAGCAATAAACTGAAGCACGTGCACTTGCATGATACTTTTGCCAATTCCATTATTTTATATACAAAATGTCATTATGTTCCAAAGTATTATCATTTCCTTTTTTCCCAGACAGTGACTGTCTGTAACATGCTGTTTTGGAAGGGTTCCCTCCCTGATTCCGGGTTTTCCTTCACTTACAGAACTGTTTCTCACCACAAAAATATAGAAGAAAGGGAAGAAAAGAGGAGTGTTGGAAATTCAGGCATATAAAATCCAAGGGCACTGCTCACCTATTAGGTTTAGCTTAATTACTGATCTTCACTTGTGCATTTTCCCAGGAACTACGATTCAGAGAAACTGGCTACCTTTACACACTGGCCTATCTAATGGATCTCAAACAACTGACTATGAATGGGCTCTTCCAACAGGATGCAAGCTGTGTTTGATTTAACTCAATGTATATTTATGTGACAGAACCTAACCAAGTCGGACTTTGTGCCATAACCATAATGTTTGCACAGTTACACCTGGGGAGGAAAGCCCTCCCACTAGAGTACTGACAGGATGTCAGCGGCAAGAAAGTTTACATAATAAAATCATGGTTTAAAGGATTTATACATCTGTCAGTAGAACAGTGATGACATTCCTCATTTACAAGCACAGTACACAGCTTCAGCTGAAAGTAAAAGAGTAAGGATAAGGCCAAATAAGAGCCCCTATATACAGATAACAATGTGTTTTATTCCCTGTTCCCTCCTCCAGCAAGGATCCCAAAGGGCACTTTGCTGGGAGCCTCTCTTCTATGTGGCCTTCTGGATATAGATGTGAGTTGGGCAACCTGGTTTAGTTGAAAGTATCCCTGTCCATGGCAGGAAGGTTGGAATTAGATGGTTTTTAGTGTCCCTTCCAACCTGAACCTGAGCCATTCTAGCATTCTATCCAGCATGGCCAGATATGAGCTACTTCACACAGAAACAGCAACTGCAGAGTGGCGCTTATCATGACACTGGGCCTGTAAGCTCCACAAAACACTCCTTAGTGCAGTCAGTGGCTACCACACAGATTTTGGACTTCTTCTTACCCCCCTTGCTCTCTCCCTCCCTTGATGGACAAGATTTGCAGCCCCGGGGAGCAAGAGGAAGGTGACAGCAACAGGAAGACACAATTAATCTCTAGCTGGGCAAAAACAGCAAAGAAGCTTGGTTTTCAAAAAAGCATATAGCAAGAACAGCATACACTGACCCCAGTGCCTAAACACAGACCCAGGAGCAATGCTGAAGGCTCCTAGTTTTGAAACTCTTGGCTGGACCCAATGCCCCTTCCTTCATCAAGCTGTGATCAGACCCCTATGGCTATTGCAGCCATTGGCGCATGGAGTGTAAGGAGTACACTGGTTTTCTTCTTCCTCAGCTGCCAAAAACAGGGCCAGAAGCAAAGCTACTTGGAGGGCAGAGGATGGAGAGTGGGAACTACAGACAGAAAGAAGTCAAGGAAAAGGCTGCTTAATTTTCTGACTGAATGAACATGCCAGGCAATAAAAGAGGGATGTAAGAAGGTGATGGACTCACTTGACTGGCTAAGCTCCTCTGAATCACCACCACCTTGGGGAGGTGAATATTAGCACTACAGGAGCTCAGTGAAAACCCACCTGGCAACCCAGCTCACTTTTTAAATGATAAAGTAAAGGTGCCTGGTGCTTTCAAACTTCCATAGCCAAAAGAGAGATGGGGAGTGGAGAGAGACTCCAGGAACAGGAGCAACAAAACACAGCAATGGTAAAGGGGAGAGTGCCGAGATGAGGTTGCGGACTTTCTTTCTTTAATGGATCCCTTCCTTGTTCACCCTGAGCAAGGCAGCTGGCACGTGGTATCTGGGAGTGCAGATGGATCAGCAATGTCAGACGTGCAGCTGTGCATATTTAACACACAGGGATCTTATTATCTATTTGCTGGCTAGCCAGCAGCAGGCTGATTTTGGAGGCGATTGCTCACAGTTGTAGGGAGAGAAAAATAGAGTAGTCCATAGTCATTAATCTTACACAACAGGCTACACAGTGTTAGAGCCAGAACTGCTACTCTCCTGCATCTGTCCCTCCCACTAGCCTTAAATCACTGCTTCTCAACTCCTCTCCATTAACCAAGAAGAAAATTGGCTGGGTTGGAATTAGATACCACAGCGGCACAAGCAGCCCTGCTGCATGAAACGGCTGTTACAAATTTTTACTGGTTTCAGGTCTCTAACAAGCCTTTGGTCTTACTATTGACCAGCCAGTGGGGAAAAAGGAGGAAAATGGAGAGTTTTGATGCTGGTCATTGCAATTTTCAGGTTGGGAATCAATTTCAGGCTCACAGTAAGGCCCTCTTTTCTGGAGTTCTTCTCCAGTATGACTCGATGGGCACCAGAGGAAGAGGTACACTGCAGATACAATCATTCACCCCCCAGTAAACAGTCATGAGATTCTAGGTCTTTGTTTAGCAATGCCCCTAAAACACACGTCTGATTTAATGCAGGGGAAGCTGTCCTATTTGTAGCTCATTTTAAAGTTCAGCCCATCATTGACAGATTTGCTGAACCACAGCCTAAGCACTTGTGTGAGCTTGAGCCTGTGATCACACTCCAGTTTCTCCTTCCCCCTTATGCTGGGAGGCAAAATGGGATATATTTCAAAATAAGAAACAGGCAGCAATGTTCTCAAGGAGGGTGAAGTTTTTCTGTGTGTATAATTCACTGGGTAAGAAGTCATGCAAGAGATCTCCGGGGTTCTCTATAGGAATATCAGCCAGTAGAAATAAACTCATGAACAGCAAGTTCTGCCTCCCAGTATCAGATACTAAATAAACTCATTTGAGGAAGTTCAGCTGATTTCCAGCTGATCAAGCTTGTACACTTTGGGAAGTCTGTTTTAGAAGATACTGGCTCTAAATTATCTGCTTACTGAGGAGACCGTGTTTGTCTGAATGGTGACTGACTATGTCAGTTTTGCAGTAAACATCTACGCATGCACAGATTATATGTTTAAAAATAAAGAGTGCTGAATTATAAGATATTTAACTTCACTCTGCAAGTGAAGAGGTTTTGTGTCCTTAATGTGCAAGTGGATAGAGAAAAAACAACTCTACCAGGTAGAAAACAGCCATACCTAGAGGAAACCTCCCAAACTGGAAGAAGACGCGGGGGAAATCAAGAGCTTTGCAGCTAAAAGTGAGCTGCTTCCAGTGAAAAAACAGATCACTTTGAAGAAAAAAAATAGCAACTAAAAGAATTCAAAGTATTTGCAATATCAGGTAAGCCTTGGGACCACTGTCAGCTATTTGGAGCTTCTCAGTTTTTTAATTGTAAACTCATTCTACTACAAGCAATGCAAAAGCCAAAGCCTGATCTCCCAGCAAACCCTTAAAATCCTAACTCTAAAATAAAAATTATTACACAGAGAAATGGAGTGAGAGACTTTGTGCCTGTGAAGAGAGGAGGCCTTAAGCCATGTTCATCCATGGAACAACAGAACTTTTGTCATTTTCCTCAACTGTCTTCAAAACACCCACCTGCCTTATCAAGACTGAAAATGAGCATCCCTGGAAAGGCAGAAAGAAGAGTGACAATAGCTGACAGATATAAGGAAGGTGCAATGAGGGAAAGCTTTACTGAACAAAAAGACAACTTGAAAATAGCAAAAATAAAACCACAAGGCGTTTGTATGGAAACTATACCAAAAAAGAAAGATGACAAGAGTTTGGAGGTATTGAAGCAGCCCCTGACAACGGCAGTCTTTTCCTGGACTTCAGGAAAAGCTGGCCTCATTGAAAAGGATGTGATTAAATAACTCAAACTTTAATGAAAGAGATTATGTTTCACTAGAAAGGAGCAAAGTCTCTGAAAGACTCCTTATCAGCCTATACTGCACAATGAAGAAAAGGTCAGATTCAAGTAGTACATTAGTCAAATAATACCATCTGAACATTTACTTTCAGCTCACTCTTTTTGAGGTAGGCCATGGCCAATAATTACTAATGGATAAGAGAGGTTTATTTGATGGGGACCTGACATTCATTACAGCAGATGCTGGCATGGTTAATTGATCAGAAGGATAGTAAGTGAAAGAGTTACACTGAAAATAATGCCGTTAACGGAGTGATGTAAATGTGCTATTGGTCAGCATGATTTCATAATTAGGTCACTTACGGAGCCTTTTGGGTCACTGATGGTGGAACGACAGCCAAAACTACCAAATATGCCTGCTGTGACAGATGCCCAAGTTACTGTTGTGTGTGAACACTACAGGTGCTTGGGAAGAAACAAACCTTATAGCCTATAAATATTTTAGCCATGGCAGATGAATAATAAATTGGTGAGAACAACACAGTGACATAAACTCATGTGAAACTATACCACACACTGTGAACAATATGGCCAACCGCATTAAAGAGGACATTTTAAAAAACATCCTTAAGAGCCGGTCATCTGTCTTCTTGATCCCATTGGACAGCTACCCAGTAGCTGGCCTAGATTTACATGATGAAACCAGTAAAATCAGAAATGCTGGCTTCCTGCATGAAGTAAAAGCAGAAGAATTTTATTCCTGTACTTTGTTCATCAGCTGCTAAAGTTGCAGAGTGAATGAGGCAGCACCATGCACCAGAGTGAATACAGGTAAGGGAATAACAGCAATGGAAGATGCACACCAGTGAGAGTAACCACGTTCAAGTACAAGCAGAAAAGAAAAAGCCTGTCTTATCTGCATCTTTTCAACTTCTTCCAAAGAAATAAGCTCAGAAGTAGTACTTTTGTACTAAAAATCGAAAAAATTTAAAAATGCCCAAGAACTTTCATCCTCAGACTTGGAGCATGCAGACAGACTGGAACTTAAACCTGAACCAACCCAGTCCATTTCTGTGTTATGAAACCAAATCATTACTAATGAAGTCCTGGCAAAAACAAATCATCCCTGATTTTCCTGTCAGAGGAATTTCAGAGCCCCAGGGCCTGGGTAAAACAGATCTGAAATACACATCACTCATCACAACTTCTTCCAAAGCTAAACCTGAACATCCACATTCTTAAACAGCCACTACTAATGCCATTAGAAATAAAGAACACTCCGACTCTGAAATAATGATGAGACCTAACCACATGCTGTGGGTAACAAATAATCTTCCTGCCCAGTTGGAAAAAGCCTCCATTCTGTCAAACTGATCACCAGTAAGTTTTTGGCTCTGACAAAACTCTTACTGAAATCAGCTTGCACCTTTCCACTGCCTTTGCTTGGCTTTGGGTCAACCTTGTCCTGACCAAAACCAAATTCACAGAAATGAGCTACAGGCACATGACAAAGATGTCAAGCAGAAGAACATAATTATAGGGACCCAGCTCTCAGATTTACACTGATTTACACTGGAATATTATATAATTAGATCAGCACCAAAATGACTCATTGTATTTTGTCATTTTAACGATTCTTTATATTTCTGCAGTTTGATGGGTTAATCATTGCTTATCATGGTTTACGGCCTCTATCTTCTTTATTGCGTTTTGCCTCTCATCGGCTATCCAAGGTGATGTGAACTTTCTGCTATTGACTTTTCTCACTCCTCTGGGGAGGTTGCCATGGAGAATTAAGCTATTGACAAATCAACAGCCAACACACTGAACTCCCTCCTGCACGTCATCATTAGGAATGTGGGAACCAGCCAACTTTTGGGCTGTACAGAACCAAGATGTTCCACCACACAAAAGAAACCCCCAAAACCTACGTGTCAGAGTTTTCCCTCACTTATGGCTCTGCAAATCTGGAGTAAAAGAAGGATTTCATCCTGTCATTTAACAAAGTCATTTTAGAAAAATATCAGGCAGCAGAATTAAATGAATGAATTTCAGATTTCCTCCAATAATTTTAATCTTCTCTAATAGACATAGATTTTGTTTCCAGAAGCTGCTGTCTTCATTAGGTACGACTGAGCAAATGGACTAGGCAGAGATAATTAATACAGTGCTAACTGCAAGAAGTGATGAATAACAATTATTTTTCAAACACACTTAATAAATGTTAATTTGCTCCTTTTTCTTATTATTATTCTGAAGTGTGAGAACTATTCTTATCAACTAGATAATTAGTCAGAAATGTCTAACTCGTGAGTCACTACAGTATCACTCCTTCACAAAGAACCTCCCATTATTGTATAAAAGATACAAATTGATATAAAAGATTCCTGTATGACTAGAAGGTAAAAAACAATGACTTATTTACTGATGTGATAGCTGAAAAGGAGATCTATTCTGCTTCAGATTTCAAAGGCTGCTCTCCCCTCCTTGTTGGCCTGATTTGCTAACAACTTTTGTGCATAGGGAATTCAATGACAAATTCAGTTTTAGTTTGTTGCATTGTGGATTTGTGCAGGGGCAAATATTATTCCCAAGCATGCCTCTGCTTAACTGAAAATAGGTCTCATAATGTAGCATTAAATATACCTCCCTGTGCTCCCACTCAAATGTTGTCTCAAATTTTAATGAAAATGTAATTTCAGAAATGTTTTCTTCCAAAAGCTGTTGCACTGCCAAGTAGTAAAAATAAGTCCAGCTTCTTGTTGTTGCTGTGGTTGTTGTCAGAGCGGACGATAAGCCAAGGAACTTGCACTATATGTTCTATTTCCATTCCCCAGTGGAGAGCTTTAGATAAGCTCCTCCAACCAGGGCTATGGAAACAGTGCCAGGAAATGCTGTGGGAGCTGGAGGGAGTGCTGGACAGTCTAGAAAAGCAAAGGACAACTCTCCAAATTCAAAACTGAAGCTTTGCAGATCCAAGTCAACTCCCTACTTTTTCAATGGCATAATCTACTGCTTAACTTCAGGCTTGCAATATGAAAGTATTCAGTTTTCTGCTCACTTCTCTGTAGGGCTGCTTATGTCAGAACTCATGCTTTTTTTTGCTTTTACTTAGCAGCAACCTTACACTGTCTCTTGTTTCACATCAACTGATAAATCAGTCAAACCCCCAGATCACTTCTTTTTTTAATGAACCAAATTTACTTTTTGACAGCTGTGTTCCATCCCCTCCTCTTCTGCAGATTGCAAATAGGTTTAAATTATTACTGTTACAATAATGCAAATCCAGTAGGAGTCAGACCTCTGAGACCTTGCATCACCCAGCTCTATTCATTAATCTATACAGTGCCATGCAGTGAAAACTTAAAGCTTGTCATGGCTGTGACCTCTATGAAAAGAATATTACTTTTTGAGCAGGTTTGACTTTAGACCCAGAAAATCATCTGTCTAAAAATAAGGCAAGTCAAGCTGGTAATCTGCACTCCCAAGAACAGTCTATGCAGAGAGAAAAGGCCCTTCCAGTGAAAAACTTCAGTGCCTAAGATAAGCTGGTCACCCACCAGATTTGGTATATGTCCAGGGGGATTATTATTATAGAATCATAGAATGATTAGGATTGGAAAGGACCTTAAACTTATCCAGCTCCAACTGCCCTGCCATGGGTAGGGACACCTTACACTAGACCAGGTTGCTTAAAGCGCCATTCAACCTGGCCTTGAACATTTCCAGGAAAGGCATCTACAACTTCCTTGGAAGACCCCTTCCAGTGCCTCACCACTCTCACACTAAAGAATTTCTTCCTTATATCTAACCTAAAGCTCCCATTTATTATTACTAATGCCCCAACTACTGTTATTTATTAATTATTTTTAACTCAGTAGCTCCTCCAGAAGTCTCACTTGACACAGTGGGCAGCATTATCCAAGAAGCCAGCATCAGACATCGAAGCAACCAAGGCACAAGCCCACAGCACAATAAATTTGGCAACGCCAACCTGTAATTTTCCTTTCTTTCAGAAGAGAAAATAGAGTCTCTTTTTAATAAGCAGCGCACTAACTTACCCTAGCCTTGCTCTCCATCCATTTTGTATTTATTTCTCCACCTTCTTCCTTCCTCCTCTGCTCACCAAATCCACTTTTCCTTTGCCAGTGATTATCTCCTGCGCAAATACCATCTCTGAATATTTTGTCAAAACCAAAATGATTCAGATGCTCTGAAAAATGTTTGAAGAAGTTCTTACATTAATAATTTAAATTAATAAACAAAGAGTCTAAGCAGGGAAAGGAAATAAAACTAATATGATGCATGACAAACATTGCCCTGACCTCTCTGAGTACATCCCTTTGCTGAGAATGATCTGTAAGAAGCCCCATGGAATTATCAGGGGAATGTTTTCATGGGATTTTCTGTATCAGTCCCTCACCCCTGCCTCCACTTCTGCTTTTTCATACTCTCATCTCTCCGAGGCAGTGCCCATGTGCTCCTAAGCTTGCTCAAAACAGACAGCAAAGTGGAACTCCAAATTTATGGAAAGCCTTTGGAAGCAAAGACTGTTGAAATCCCTGTGAGAAAGTCCAATGTTTTCATATTGGCTTTACTCCTGGAACCAGGGTAAAAAAAATCAGAGTATCTTCTTGGACAAAACTCTGACTTTATTACATGAACAGGAGTCTCAAGACTCTCTATGAAAATACAGCTGCAAAAAGAAACCCCACAGAAGCCAACGGGGTGCAATGCAGGAGAGAAGAGAAACATGAATAACCAAAAGCAACAACTGCTGGGAAGTCAAAACAACCAACAGCCCCTTTTGACTCTGAAATCTCTCCTTATGTCCAAGGGCTCAAGCAGGGCCACCAGCTAGTGCTAATGTGACCCGAAAAGGAACAGATCACTGGACATACAAAAAATAAAATCTGTTCTCTTTCAGATTCTTCACTGAGATTTTTAAAACAGAAAACACTGGGTTTTGATACATCAGCCCCCCACATAAAGAAATACCTCATTTCACAAAATCCCACAATGTGAAGTTATATCTATATGTATAGCGTACACACAATTTATATCCAGTATTGCCAAATCTGGCTGTCCTGGGGGAGGAATGCTGATGTATGGATCCATGCAGGATCCAGGGAAAGGGAAATGGAGACACTCTCCCATCCACTCAGGATCACAAGTTGTCGAAGTCTCCAAGTTTATTAAAAGCTCTCCTTCAAAGGAACACGTGAAGCCCTATCTCACATCCAAGTGACAGTCTTCAACTAACTTCTCTGGGAGCTGGTTAGCCCCAGATTTGTGCTTATTTAAATGAGCATGCACACAAAGGAAGTATTCAACTGTTTTCTTTCATGTATGGAATAACATGCGGGAAAAGGCCACCACTACCAAATGGATTCATCTGTCCCTTTCAGTTACTAGTCAGTGAAAACCTAAAGCCTTCATCTTTACCCCTTTGACCTACCCTGCGGGCTTGTCCCTGTCTCAGCATTTGGAGAAGAAGGGACCCCAATTAAGACGTATGTTGGGACATTGGTCAACGCGGAGCCAAGGCTCTCATTTCCTCCTGCATTAATATCTCACTAGTGTTAATTGCAGTTATGGGTGAATGGGCAATGCTGGAGAACAGAGGATGTGAGTGCTTTGCCATTACTGATTACCTCACATCACACATTCAAAACGAATTTGTTTGTCCCTGCAGTGCTTAAGGGGAAAAAAAAAGCCTGTTGCCACTGACAGCTGCTCTTCAAAGGTCAAGGATTACAATAGTTGAGCACTGCAGGTCAGGGCTGCTGTGAACTGCAATGAGAAACTCTTCTTGTTCTCCCTGCATCTCGGATGTAACAAATGTTATCTGTCCCTCTGTCTTTACAAGCTTTGAATTCACATAAAAAGAAAAAAAGAAAAAAAATAAAGCAAATAAAAAATATTTACAATGTAATCTCTTCTCTGCACACACCTCTTCCAATCAGGCAGCTATGAAAGCTGTCCCCCTGGCAAGATAAACTATCATTTTTTAACAAGGTAGATGGATGCCTTCATACATTTTTAAGCTTGGGACAGAATATATTTTGTGGTTTATTTATAATGACATCAATTACACTTGCTCCTAGGTAATAATTCACTCCTTTATAATTATTTATGAGGTGATTTTTACTTTTTTGAAAGTTTTATGTTTATTGATGTGTTTGCTTAACGAACACTTAAATGACATGGTCAGTTGCTTTGCAGAATGCTGGAGAACAGCAAAATCAATATGTTCTGCACCTGAGAACAATCTTCTTAGTTTTGTAGTAATGATTCCCTGAGCAAGGTCCCAGGAGCCCGAGAGATAATTGCAATTCCACATAGTCAACAGTCTCCTCAGATCTATATAATCACTGTCTTTAGCTGCTTCATTTTGTTTGGTTTTGTTGCGTGTGATCTTTGCCATTAACATCTCTTTCTCTGTGAACTCAATTGGCTGGTTTTTGTCTCCCAACCCCTCCTTTAGCTTTCATTTTAGAGCCTCACCTCTGTTGAATTCAGAACCCTGTGCTGAGCAGAAAAAGAGGTTAGTTAGGGAGCTGCTTCCTGCCACTCAATTTATCTTTGTTGATTGCTACCTTTAGAGAATGAGAGTTCATAGTGCTCTGGATAAACATTAAAAAAAAGACATAATAAGGCTTAGTATCCCCAGCTGAAGATAATTGATCTCCTCAGTTGCTTTAATATGCAGAGTACAGAACACAGACAAGTGTTAATGGAATAATATATTCTATGGCCCCTCTGTGCTGGGCGGCCGACAGCACTCTACACAGTGAGGGATGGTAAGCAGGGTTAACTCCTCCAGTTCAGAAGCTGGCAAAGAAATTTGTCTTCAGGTTGCAAGGTGTTTATAGATGCAAAGGAGAATATATGATGGTATTTCAATCTCCAAAGTGGCTGATGCTCTGGCTGTGGCACAAAGTGTTTTTCAGAAGGACAGGATCAATGGCTTAGGACGTTTTTAAAGCGGTAATTGTAGCTTTAGCATATTTGTGAAATGCCTTGCCCAGCAAATGCACTGAGGTAATTAATCAGGTATATTTGCCAGTTAGTTTGAATGCAGAGCACATAAACCAAGACAGAGATTAAGAGAGTAAACCAGTCAGGAAAGCATAACAGACTTAATCCATGATCTCTCACAGTGTGGTCCTGGCCCACTTGCGCTCTACAAAGCCTCTTTTAACACTCTGCAGTGGGTCCCTAAAGACCTATCAGACAGTGAAATGTATGGTGTTTTCACACAAATGAGAGTGTGTTATTCCACAAGATCTGTGAGGATCTGACACCTATCTAAAGCAGTTGGGAATCATTCACTGTCTTCCTGGATTGCCACAAGCACGAGAAAAATAAAAGCCTTTCACAGGGTGCTACAACTTTCAGAATGAGGATTCCTCTCTATGACATTCAGGTACAGTTTATTCATCAGTTCATGCAGACAGTCATCTGCCACGCTACTAGGATCAAGCAGTTTTGAAACACAGCCTGATCCAGTCTATACCATCCACATTACCTGAAAGACTACAACCAAGACCTTGCTCCAGTAAGTTGTAGGATGACTAGCACTGCTTTCAAGTGCAGATGCTTCCAGAGCAAAGAGAATATCTGAGGAGAGAAATGATTTAGTAGAAAGAATAACTCATGATCAGACTAAATTTGGAGCTCAAGCAGAGACAACCAAAAGAGGGTAGATTTCAATATACTGAGCACCTGAGAGCTGAAAACCAGATGTCTCAGCTGGACACCGAAATTATCAGGTACTCTCACCTGTCACTTCAGAAAATGAAGCTCCAAGTCCTTCGGTTAATACAAAACAGGTCAAACATCTTCCAAATGGACCAGCGAAACCACCAAAACATGCTATTTGGAAAGGTATTAGCTGGTAGCTGACAAAACAAATTCTTCCCCTTCATTTACAAAAATGAAAATTGCCATCATTCTCCTGAGTTTCAAAACAGACCAGTAGTAATGTTAACATGAATAAATCAACTGGGAAGATGTTTATAAATCTTGATCAGCCAAAGAGATACAGTTACCTGCTATAAAGGAAGATAGCTGATTTTTCTACTTCCATTAACTGTTGCCAAATCTCATAAATATAAACAGAGAATAAATCCTTTCAGTCACTGAATATGAATATTCTCCTGGGAAAATCCAGCTGGCATCCAACTTGATTTATGTGCTTTAAAAAAGCATTTCTTTTATAAGCCTAGGGCAAGCCTTAAAATACAAGTTCATGTGTAAAAAATATTACAGCTCAGGACCCATTTCAGCAAAAAAAATTACATCCTCTTCTCAGCTGCCAGCCATTCCCTATGTTGAGAGCAAAGGCACGTGAACTCAGGGTCACGGCATCTGTTCAGAGGAATCTGTTAAACTTAGGTATTGAAACAATGACCTCTAGCATCACGGCCCCTCTTCATACAGCTACTGTAGCTCCTCATCATTGCACTGAAATTAGAAGTCTGGAGCCTCAATATTCATTGGATCTGAGCCTATGTGACTTTTCCACAGCCAGAAAAAAAGAATCTTCCCAAGCAACCCAAAACCACTGCTTTGCATCTGTGTCATTCAGGTGAAATGCAACTTCTGCCAGCTCACATTTCATAGATGTTCCTAACATTATCTTCTAACCCTATTCTACAAGTAGAACCTTACCCAAATATTCCGCACCTGTCCTTAATAAGTAAACATCAATTCCTAATAAACATTAGCATTACTGGCAACTTTAGGCCAACTACAAAACAAACTGCTCTCCATGGAGTATTTCTGAAGTCTGAGAGGAAAAACATATCTCACAGCCACTCATTACTTTTCAGCATCTTTCCTCATTTTAGATGTCCTAACCAAATCATCTAAGAAACCCTTTTTTTTCATAGCAAGGCCAAATTATTAAGCAACACATGATTACAAAGTCAACAACAGGCCTGTTGTTTGCCTGGGGAGGTTGGAGATCCCTGCGCTCCAGGCAGTGTCAGATAGTGAGGTCATGCTGAGAAAGATTTAAGGGAAACAGTGGATATTAAACTGATTATTTCTCTGTGGTTTGTGTCCATCCCTGATTATTTGGTCTAGCAACCTATTCACAAACATGTTTTAAAGATTTTTCTGTAGGCATACCTACAAACCCACACACACAAAATACACACTTGTTCACTCTATATGAATGTCCCATGCCATTTTATTTTCAGTCTTGGGGAAATTGAGAGAACATTGTGAAGCGTGTTCCCTGCTCTACTGTGTAGAGGTCCGAACTAAAATTATGACTGAAAGGCAAACACAGTGACCTTTAAAGGAATTGAGAAGAAGCTATTTCCAGTACATTACTAAATGCTATATTTTAAAGGTTCCAACCTTATTTGCTACAAGTGTATAATATCAGGAAAACCTTGTGAGTGAAGGTTCCGCATTCATCACGTAGCCCAAGTCACTTACAGAAGAGATGGAGAAAGTTATTATTTTCCCCCTTGCAGACATTAAAGTTCAACCCCCTTTCCTGTAGTGTTTTGCAGCATTAAATAAGGTTCAGGGATCACTTCAAGAATTACAGGCTTCCCAACTTAACAAAAATACACTTTCCTGCAAGCAGCCATAGATGTATCATTGAACAGGGGAAGTAATTTATGAGATACTCATGTCCTACACAGCTCAAATAAGCTAAGGGGAGCTAGGTACTGTTATCTGGTATCACCACAGCATACGCTTTATTGACCAAAATACTCTTTTATGAGAATTAGAATAGAAATTGATTTACAAGATGCAGTTTAAAAGTAGAAGATAGGACAACAAAAGACACACCATAAACTCTTGGGCAGCCACCATTAAGTCTGGATTTTAATTGCATCAAGTAAGTTATAAGGGGTGTGTGCTGGTGTGTTTGTGTAGTGCTTTATTTAATGTTTCACAGTCAACAGAAACTTCATGCTCTGATTCTTAGAAAATCATAAAGTGAAATGTTAACTTTGCTTTACTTATTATTATTATTATTGACTGATTTACACTGTACCTTTTGTATGCATAATGGTATTACACCAAATAAATCAGGGAGTGCAATTTGTTTCATCACAGAAAATAAATAATGAAAGCAGGCACAATCAGAAATGTCAATAAAATGCAAAAGCACTTAGAAAACAAGTGTGGGGTTTATCTGGGTTTTATAAATTTGTCTGGAATTAGCTGCATGGAATATTGACGTATCAAGCATTTCACTAGGTAAGCTCCTAAAAAGAAAATGCAACGTATCAGGTAACAGAGAAATAGAAGAGGTGGAAAATGCAAATATGACAGAACAGAGCTATAATGCGGCTTGCACAATAGAATATCAATTGAATCAGGAAAATCTAAGCAAAATATGCAAGATCTGAAATTCCTTGAAAAGCAATGTAAAGTTTATAATCAAGAAATACCTAATACAATATGCTGCCATTCAGATCCATTTTTGCTATCTGAGTCCCTGGCCTGTAAGCTATAGTACGAGTTTAGCCATGAGCTTACAATTAAGCACATAGTTTATAGAATTACTGCTAGATATTACAAGTGATAATGAGAAAAAGTTGAAGAAAAGCTTCAAAAATACTGCATAAACTATTTTCTTACATTTAATTTTTCACCATCAAAAAATACCTCCATTTGTTTCAGTATAACAAGATTGTGCCCTTAAAAGAGTTACAGGCCCTGGATGTGCTTTAAAGCAGTACAGGAAATCACAGGCACAGATATGGTACTTGACCTTTAGTGATGCATTGAAACCACTAAAATATATGTTAGGCTACAAAATACTGAGATCTTCTACTGTGAAACAAAACAGATATTGATTTTTCCTGTACACCTTTTAGTACGACAGTAAGTCAAACATAGTTGGTGCCAGATGATTCTGGTTGTTTGAGATATCATGCAACATGTTCAGTAAAAGTCAAGAGCAGTTAGATTTTAGCGCTTTCACAGCTTGGTTTTCTGAATTACATTAACCAAAACTGTGGGTTAAAGAATGTGCCAGCAATATCTCCCTATACTTTACACCAAGTGAAGTTCTGTAGAAACCTACATGTGGCCCACAGTACCTCCAAGTTCAATAGGTGAGAAGCAGTTTTGCGGCATGGCTGTGAGATAACATTTGGATGAACATGGCTGGATTTCTGAGCTAACCACTAGGTAGGAACCAAAAGAAGACTTTAAAAGATCCTTTTGCAGTGGAGGAGTCCATGTCTCATCAAAACCAACTGCAAATTTCACCTGTCATGGCTCTAAAAAAACTTGAGAATTTGACCATTAACATTTCATAAAGTTATTTGTATTAGCTAACCCTTCCACATACAGCAATACATTTTTGACTCTTTAAGAACAAAAGTTTCTCAAAAAGCCTTAATAAGCTAAAGGAACACCTGAGAGCAACAAATTTTAATGAGAAACAATTTCATATATCAGACTTTTCTGCAACCCAGAATGCAGTGTTGATTTTTTCACATGGATAAGTGAGCAAGGACAGATTAGTCCTTGAGACTTTGGATATAATGTGTAAGACTGGATATAAGTCTGCAAAGCTTCTCCTCCCACCCCACTGCAGGTCCAAGAGGCTGAAGGCACAGATTACTCTCTAGTATATGCTTTACGCTCTCCTGCTACATGATCCTGCTTTAAATACAAAGATCTCAGTGACTTTACTACTGGTTGCTGTGGAAATGCTTGTGAGATCACAGAGGTCTCAAGGAAAACAGCAGGAACTGTCAGATCAAAAGTGGTTTTCAACCTATCCACAGAGCTCTATACACGTAAAATTTGTAATTCAAATCCACAGACAATAGGTCTCCTATTCTTAGAGACTTTTCATAGGTCACTGCGTGGTCTAAGGATGCTTGTGGACTCAGGGCCAGTCCTTGTTTCTATGCATGTGTTTTAGTACTAGTTAAGAGAGGCTATGTTCCACAAAGGGGCATCAATCCAACTCCAAAGGGAGCTATCACGTTGCCTACTTTGAATACATAAGCACCAGACAGAAGGAAGATCCTTATCCGACATACTCCATGCTATTTTGTAAGGCCATCTCCCTGCTGGCTATCAGGATCCTTGAATTGTTGCTTCTTCTCCACTCCAATGTGGAGCTTTTCAGGACTACCAAGGCTGTGCTATCAGGCAGCTGGATGGGCTCCTGCTCTTCAAACAAGGGGGGAAACATCAGCATTGATGACCCAACCTTACCATCCTTGTATACTCAAAATCTGGTCCTACAGCTATACTGATGCTGTGTGACAGTGGCAACACAAGCAGCAAGGGTAGAACTGCACACTAGCAAGAACATAGGTCTTCAGCTGAATTCAACAGGAGTCTGCGCACAGCAAGTGTGTAGAGTCAGCGCTGCTGAACATTATTAGCAACTGCAGCTGGATTTCTCTCAGCTAAATCTGCTTCGTCTGCAAATGACCACCAGAACATGAAAAAAACAGACAACTTGCCATACCTTAAGTGAAAAAATATGAGTGAATAAATCCTGAGCATAAGACTTTGTGCCTAATTAGTTAAATCCCCTTAAGACATGAAAAAAAAAAAAATAATGCTAAAAGGGCTCTCAGTAATTTGTAATAAGATGCTTAGATAATGTGCTCACTATCAAGGGAAGTTTCCAGTTTCACTGTACTCCACTTTTTAACATCTTGGCAAAGACCTTTTTCTCCCTCTCATGCTAAAGACCTCCCATTGACATTGTAACGTTAGACTGGGAGCAGCTGGTGACTATTTCTGATGAATGGCAGGTGAGAGAGTTTTTCACGCCAAACCTACACGCACGCAAAACTGAATTCCCCGTCCTCCTCTCCTTCATTTAGCAGTTTTAAAGAAGCCCGAGACAAGGTTGTTTGGGAACTTTCCGCGTTCACCTTACACAAGCAGGTTGGCTAAAAGATGGGGAGAGGAAAGCAAAGAGAGGAAAAACTCTGAGAAGAGCTGCCTTTGTCTTGGTATCAATACATTCCTACCCTACACCCCTACACAGAGCTTTAGCAGGGCACTGATGCTCAACAAACCTGAGCATGGTAGGCCACAAATGCAAAAAGAAATCTCTTTTGGAGCTTTATCGGAATCAAGCATGCTTTTTCCATAAAATAAAAAAGCTCACTCAGTTGAAAGACTAATCAAAGCACCAGCACTTCCCTCCATGTCTGGTTGTCAAAGTATTTTCTTGATTTAATTCTATTTTTGCCTTTCTAATATTTAAACTTTACATGTAAACCTTTCATCAATAGGTAGATTTAAACCATGCAAGTTCAAAGCAGAGCTCGATAATACTGCAAAGATGACAACCAAATATACCTGTACATGAAGAATGCAAACACCAAAAATGCTGAGTAGCCTCAATTGACGCAGTTGTTAAAGAAATCAAGGGCACTGAGAAACAACCAGCACTACTCCCCCCCACTTTTTTAAAGTTCATCAAAATACATTTTTACATTGCTTCAGCTTTTCTTTTTGTGCCAAGTTCCAACAATAAACCTGCTTTATTAAACTGACATTTTGCAAGTAGTTAGTCCTGAAAATTGACTAAGCCCTTTTGGTATTAGAAAAATCATTCTGGAGGCAGCTGAAATATTAAATGAAACAAAAAAAACTAGCTAATGGAACGGCAGGAAATCTGATTAATTTCTTTTTTTCACAGAGCAATGCTGATGAAGCAAGATAGCCATTTTATTCAGCAGTGAGGTAATTTGTTTGGAAAAAATAGAAACTACCTGAATCCGGGCTGAAAACCTAAACCGTGCTTTAGCTTAAGTTCAGAAATATTATTGAAGTTCATTTGAATTGTGTTTTCGTATTCCCACTCTAATTATGACAGACTGGCACCCATACTAAATTAGAAGCGACCAAGAGGTGGATGGGAAACTTGAAGAAGAGCGATGTTCTGCCTGAAGCAAAGAGGGTGATTCATTTGGAAGGAGGTTTTCTGAGAAGTCAACATTCCAGCTTGGTTATCTGGCACTTTGGGGCAATTAGACCGGATATTTGAAACTGCAGCCGAGGCATCGGCTCTGTGAATTAATTTCATTATTCTCTCTTTGGCTAACTAAGCTCACCCTGAGAACCAGGGTTTCTCACTGAATTTGGAAGTGGGATTTAAAAAGACCTATCTTTTTTTGCTTTCTCTTTTGGCCAATGCCAGCCTCATGGAGTTCAACAAGGCCAAGTGCAAGATCCTGCACCTGGGTCAGGGCAATCCCAGGTACAAACACAGCCTGAGGGGGGAATGGATTAAAAGCAGCCCTGAGGGCAAGAACTTGGGGGTGTTAGTCTACCAGAAGTTCAATGTGACCCGGCAGTGTGTGCTGGGATACAGTTGGTTTCTGGGCTCCATCCCCAGCAGCGTGATCAGCAGGTTGAGGGAGGAAATTCTCCCCCTCTACTCCACTCTCATGAGACCATTCCCTGCAGTTCTGCATCCAGCTCTGGGGTGTCCAGCACAAGACGGGCATGGACCTGCTGGAGCAAGTCCAGAGGTGGACACAGAGATGATCAGCAGGCTGGAGCACCTCTGCACCAGACTGAACATGCCCAGCTGAGAGAGCTGGGCTTGTTCAGCCTGGAGAAGAGAAGG
>JAOEHY010038449.1:0-23682 GCA_025447955.1 Psilopsiagon aurifrons
AACTTTCTCATCCTATCTTCATACGGGAGGTGCTCCAGTCCCATGATCATCCTTGTGGCCCTCCTCTGGACTTATTCCAGCAGTTCTATGTCCTTTTTATGTTGAGGACACCAGACCTCCAAGTGAGGTCTCACATGTCTAACAGACTATACATACAAAAGTCGACATTATAGCCTAATGTAGCTACCAAAAGCACTAGCATTTGCAGTATTTTCATGGGATCTCTAAAATCAGAACAGTCATCTCTATAGGATCTTGGCTGCTCCACCAACCCATATGTTTGAACACCTACTGAAAAAATCAGAAATCTGAAGAATATGCACAACTTACTGCCTTCATCTACATATTTTACAGAACTCTTTGTACTACTGCCTCAGCATTTATTCTAATAGAAATTGTAAAAATTTTGCATGAACTGTTCCATTTGTATATAAAAATTTTATTTTTCATTAATAAATCAACTGAACTTTTGGAAAAAAAAAATAAGTCAACATACACTGTTTAAAGCTAGTTCTTCTTGCAGCCTAAATTCTACAGCTGTATTCCCTCAAATTCCTCAGAATTTTCCAATAGATGCCACAAAATGAGTCAGTAAATTCTAAGCTGATGAGTTTTAAGCATCCTTCCCTACTCAAAAGTAATCAAGAATGCAAAACTGTCAACTACAGCATCATAGTTTTGTTCTAATTGCAAAGATGAATGCCAAGCCTCAAGGGGTCCCCACCAGAAGCAGCACATATTCCCCAGATACTTCCATTCATATTGTACATTTAAAGTGTTATATGCTACTCCATATGAAGATGTGTTTTTCTTCATATATCCCTAAAGGAAATAAACGTAAAATGCTTACAGTGCTGGTTAAAGGTATTGACATTTTAGCCAGTTAGAAGTTCCAAGTTCTAACTGCTCAAGATTTTCCCTTTAAAATCTCTCAAAATAAAATATTTTAACAAGGAACTGTATCAGCTGCCTAATTTTAGATTCAGAAGTTAAAGGAGTTCTGAAGCACATGATTCCTTGAGATAATACTTGAAAAAACTATACACTTAAAAACCCCATTGTCCTGGGTTCAGCAGCAGCAGTCATTTTTATCCTTCCTAGTAGCTGGTGCAGTGCTGTGTTTTTGACTTTCAGCCTGGGAACAGCACTGATAACACCGATGGTTTCAGTTGGTACTCAGTAATGTTTACCCTGACCAAGGACTTTCTGAGTCTCATGCTCTGCCAGGGAGGAAGGGAAGCCGGGAGGAAGCAGAGACAGGACATCTGGCCAAAACTAGCCAAGGAGGTATTCCATACCACAGCACGTCATGCCCACTATTTAAACTGGGGGCAGTTACCCAGAAGGGTTGTATCACTGCTCGGGTAGGGCTGGCTATCAGTCGGTGGGTGGTAAGCAGTTGCATTCTCTTCCCTTGTTATTTCCCATATCATTTTTATTACGGGTGGTAGCAGCAGTGGTTTGTGTTATACCTCAGTTACTGGACTGTTCTTATCTCAACCCATGGGAATTACACCCTTTCGATATTCCTCTCCATCCCTCCAAGAGTGAGGGGAGGAAGGTGCTGGGGAGTGAGTGAGTGGCTATATGGGTTGCCGGCTGGGCTTAAACCATGACACTCATCTTGCACACCAGCCAAGGCAAAGCGCAACCCTAAAGGCAACTGGTTGGCTGACTTATCTTAAAGAGTCATTAACATTCACTGACAGTGACAATTCCTTAGTTATTCTAAAGCTACCTTAAAAAATGCCATGGAAATGACAGAGCTCTCCTTCATGTAATGGCCTATGCTGATTTTAAGTCCACAGAATAAATCATGAACTTCAGATATTTTTCTGATTCATCACTAAGATAACATACATTTCAGAACATTTGATAAATAATCTTCTGAAGCATTAATTATGTCTTCCCTAACTTTAAAGAGGAAAAAATACGCTGTCCCAGTTTTGAAATGAAACATCTTGCAATACACAGTGAGTTAGTGAAGCACAGTCAGCTTTAAATGTGTACAATCTTGTTTTCATCAGTAGGCAGCTATTCAATTTCCAACCTCTCTAAAGCATACTTCCATTAATGACTTAGCTCAGATGATTAGTATCTATCCCTAAGGACCAAGCTACCTTGGATTAGGTACAGCAGTCACCTCAGAAAACTCCCCCAGGTTCCTGTGTGCCTCTCTCTACAGAAGCTACCAAGCCTTTTGTCCTGCTACGATTTCTAGTACATCTCATAATGCTACAGTAAGCTGAGACCATTCTCAGTCTTTCTCACTAGCTTAGGCAATGTGTTTGCATGACAATGCACTTTGACAAATGGTCTAGTTACTTGTCAGAACAGAAGTGGCACTTCTACACTAACTCAATCAGCAGACTAGCTCAGGATACTGGTAGCTGTAGTTAGATTTGGTAGTAAGCAGGGATCAGCAGAAAGAACAATGTGCGTGGAAAGAAAGGGAACCCAAACAAGAACCCAAACAAGAATACGCACAAATTCAAAGTGAAGCCACATCATACAAAACTAAGAATTTCAAACAACTTCAAAAAATTCAGCAGGTGAGTTTTATATAAATCCTCAATTCTCTTATTGAGAATAATCTCAATAAAATCCTCAATTATACCCAAAACATTAGTGAGTTCTGAAACAACAAGCTTCAGTATATAAACATGGAACAAAAACTAACAGGCATTTATAAATCTTCTCAGCTGGGAGAAGCATCCATTACTTACTATCTACCAAGGTTATGAGCCTAGTCATGCCAGCCTTTACACTGTAGATGCACTATGCTAAAGGAATAGCAAACGATGGGTCTTTAGACATACAAACGTACTTAACTCTTTCACCTGCTTTTGAAAACATAGCAGAACATCAAAACAACAGCCACAGAGACAACCAGAAAAATTCAACTCTTAGAAGAACAAATACAGTGTTATCACTGTGGGTGTAAAACAGCAACAAATGAGAAGCCTGAAAAGTATCAGTACTGTAGAAACAATGTAAGGATTGCCAGAAACTGGTTATTCTTCCTGTGACAGTTACATGCATTTTGCTATTTTACAAGCTTTTTACAAGAGTTCTGTCAGATAGTAACCCTCAGACTCTATACCAGCTTTCAAAGTGAGTAAGAAACGGCAACTGCTTGCTGTTTATACTTATCCAGCAGGAACGTAAGTGATTAATGGTGCTGGCACAGCGTACAGTGCAGAACTGTCAAGGAGCATAATACTTCCATCAGGAGGCTGGACAGAATCAGTCCTGATGGACACCAACTGAAGTGTTCTGAAGTATCACTGTTTCTATTTGTGTTCTCATTTACTACGTTCTCCATTCATACCTAATTTATGACTTGATTATCTCAATTTATTAAATTTCAAATGGACCAGGTAACTTTTTAGCTATGGTGACATTTATGCTCAAAAATAAGAAACTATGTTAAATAAGAATAAAATTAATTGTGATAATGGGACTGCTGATGCACTAAAGTTATGGAAAGAACTACCAGACCACACTGAACACATCCCAAATGGGAAAGTACTACATCAGTGGCAAACACATTTTATGTTCCTGGCTAACTTTGGGAACAAGCCACTGGCGTATTGTACAGGTGCTTACACAGTCCTATGATTTAAGCAGCTTTCTATTAAATTGATATGGGTAAAGTTTTGAGATAGCCAGCAAATGTAGCATACTCACAGACACTGAAACGTGAACTTTGTGGAAGGAAAACTGTGCTACAGGTTTGA
Organism: Psilopsiagon aurifrons; assembly: GCA_025447955.1. Taxonomy (NCBI): domain Eukaryota; kingdom Metazoa; phylum Chordata; class Aves; order Psittaciformes; family Psittacidae; genus Psilopsiagon; species Psilopsiagon aurifrons. Next base: position 3,741 of record JAOEHY010038449.1, read on the forward strand.
AAGAGTAATATGGAGACCAAAGAGAGTTCAACAAACTTCTTCAGATGACAATCACACAAATTATCACAGTCTTAAACAAGTAAGCTGATTCTCTCAGAAGGAATTCTCTCAATTTCAGAAGCACCAATAGCAAAGTCTTTCAATTTGAGCAAATGTGACTAAAAGCATGCATCATAAAAACATATTCGGTGAACAAAGATACGTTTGCACAGAAATCTTCCCCTGGTAAGAGGAACACAACTGATTCTGTATGAGAAAAATTCTCATTTTTACATACGCTTTTTACATAAACACATCGCATCAGCAGATATCTAAATTAGCAGTTATTTTTGTACAAAAAATTCAAAACTAATAAGTGATGAAAACAATCCCACTCTCTTCCAGATTAAAACCCCGTTATCCAACTACCTTTTCACCCCATCTCTTTACAGCTTTGAGTGTAGCTCAGGTAATCAAACAAGTGCTCTGCAACAGACTGACCTGCCTGAAAACGTTTTTCTGAGATCTTAAATAATCTAAGTAATCATGCAGGGTTTTTTTTTAATGTTGAAACTACATAAATTCAATCACTGACCTTACTGAGAGTTTAAGCACCTAGCCAGCTAAACAGAAGGGCTTGCTGCAGAATTATCTGTATTAGCTGCAACCAAATTACCACAAACTCTCACTGACGCTTTCTGAGATGTTCCTATTACCAAACAACAGTCATGAGAAACTGCTCTGCCAGTAAGTTCCCAGTCAGCACCTTCTGAAAGATGGATTCTTCAGAGATGACACGAAGAAGAGAAAAAGGACAATTTGAGAGTAGCAAACTTTTCATTATAATTATTCATGTTCATGAACACTGCATGCCAGCCAGAGTCCCTACACAATTTGGAATATACCTGATCATCACGTTTTTCACACACTAAAGGATATTTGTTTAAAACATATTCTCAGCATGAGTCCCTGGAGACTTCCTACTGGTTAGCAGAGTATTTAAATCAATGACAGACAAAAACCCCTACATAGTGGACCTAGCTGTGAGAAAAGCACAAGATCAACAACAAACAAGAAAAAGATAACTGAATAATTTCCCAGCTTACGATTCCTGCTTTCCTTTTTGTAAGAGATATATATGTTTGCACACAGCACAGTTCACGTCTGCCTGAAACAAAAAGACCAGTCCATAAGCAAGAGAAACACCAACTCAAAGGAATGTCTATCAAACTCTGGATTTGGACAGCAAAGACAACCATTCCCAAAGATCAGCCTAGTGCACACTTCTAATCCGTGGGGATACTGGTAAACCCTGTTACTACTAGTTTTTGTCTCTCACTGCTACTGACTAACAAATGAGGCTGTCAGAAATAAACTGAAGCCATGCATTAGAGTTGCAATTGCATGTAAGCAAAGCAAACTACCTACTTTTATAAACATGTATTGCTCAGAAAAGAGGACGCTAGATAAGGAAGAGGCTCATAAAGAAATACAGAAGAAAAACTTAGACAAGAACAAAGAGCTGAGGATGGAAACCTCATTGAGAATTTTCCCTCTCATGTAGGTGACGACCTAATTTATTTAGGGGTACACCAAAAAAAACACAAATCAAGTCATGAAAATTAATTCAAAGTCAGTTGGAGAAAACTCAGCTTTTGCAGGTGAAATGCGTCAAACATTTCATTCTTAGATATGCACTGCTCTGTGGTGACTTTTGCAGATGAAAATAACGGCTGCCAGGACCTTTGCACGGTGATCTAATGACCACTGAAGAGGAGGAAGTTCTAAGCTTCTATAAAGAAAAACTTTAGGTCCCGAGTGACATAGTCTTTTCCGTGGTCAGCTTACTATACACTCGGAGGTTAAAAACAATGAAATACAAATGAAACAAGCGTATTAAACACGCCGGTTTCAAAACCAGGGCCGGACAATAAAATCCATATTCAACACGTTCTGACTGCAGCGATTCATTCTTTTCCATGGCAAGCGCAGCCCAAGACCAACGGCCTGGCAAAGAACTCAACTCCTGCGTGCTGCCACCCGGTGGGCGTTAGTGGCACCGCATCGGCCTGCCGCAGAAACGAAACGGAGGATCCGAATTTTCCCTCCCATTTCCTTCATCGGAGAGGGCCCCGCTAATCTGGAGGGTTTGTTCCCTCACTTCTCTCCAGACCTCGAGATGTAAAAGCCATTTTCAGTGGTGTAATTGTTTCTGTGTGACTACAAAAGGTACAGCACCACACCTGGAGCAGGAAACTATGCACTGCCAATTTTGTGTTTGTGGAGGTTGCACCTCTGCCCCCATAATAAAGGAAGACCATTAGTACGACTAACCTTCCTCTATATATGAAGCTTAAGTCCACTTTTATATTTGGTCTTCTGAGGTGCTGCAGTTCTGTGAGGAAGGCTTTCAAATGACTCAGTATTACCCATTCTGTTTTTTAGGCATGCGTTTCTTCCCCCTTGTGCCACAGTAGGGAGTCAGCACAAAGAAGAAAGAACAGTATTATTTCTATTTTGTCTGTGAGAAAGAGTTACGGTATGAATGTTTTGAAGGGGAACACTGACACAGTCAACTGCTTGTTTTGTGATGCATATGACTCTCAGACATGATTTTTCCCTTCCTCAAATAAGAACTAACACAAGGAAAAGGTTGTACCTGTGTATAAACTCTCCATCTCCTTTCTCCACCAACTTTTTTTTGTTGTTGCAAATAGATAAAATGCTCTTCGATAAAAATAAAAGGCAAAGCCAATTGTTTTCTAACACAATCAGTTAAAAACCACTAAATAAAAACCGAATTGAACACGCAGTGTCCCACAAGCAGTAGCAGGCGCCCAGGCAAACACACACAGAGCAGCTGGCAGTGACCGAGCAGATGATTCAGTACAACACAAATGTCCGCTTAAAAAAAAGCCCCAAGTCAGAATTTTTTTATTTCTTTATAAAGAAGTATCAGGAAAGAAATATTCTATTATTTGGAAATAACCAAGCACCAGGACCTGCCCTTCCCATCTCCCCCCATCCACTTTCTCCCCACATTGCTAGCCAGCTTGGTTGGCCACTTCAAAAATCTCATATTACTGCTAGTTAACCAACCATGTAATTGTAATTTGTTATCACAGAGCAGGTACTGTACATGCTTATTTAGGCCATCCACATGACAGGGTAATTTGTAGTTATATAATTTCATGGTAATTATAGTTGGAATTACTATGTACAAACTGGGCATTTCCAATGTAATTACCAAAATCTAAAGGCTCGGTATTGACATGATTAGTAGAAGCCTTGCAAAACAAAGCATTATGTAAGACTGACTTGGAGGTTGTTTTTCCCTCCTCCTTTAGCCTTGTAATTGACAAGAAACAAAAGTGCAGAAAGCCAGAGACCAAAGCCAACATTTTTTGGTGTGGGTGGCACTTACCTCCCATGAGCTGATTTCAGCTGCTGGTCCTGCCTGCTCCTATCTGCTATCAGGGATGACACAACTCTTCAAATGCTACCCTCCACTGAAGAATTTTGGTAGATATAGAAAACACGTAATTTTTTATTTTCAACCTATTTAAACCTATTATTCCATTTGAGGGCAGACAGCAGCGCTACTTCCTTCTTTCTGGTATGTTCATTACTACACAGCACTTAGTTTCTACTTGTGTCACAGACACAAGAACGCAGCTGTAGCTGCATAAGCCTGTGGAAAAAAGCAGCTTCAATAGCGGAGATCGTGAACGTGTCACTGGCTGTACCTGCCTCATTTATTTATAAGTGGTCTAGGAATTAAAAGCCTGTCAGGCTACATAAATTCTGTAAACTGTTTCCTGAGTTATCTTCAGTTCATGGTCTCATTTGAGAGAATTGATTCAGGGAAGCCTACTCACATGGTTACAGTATTTGAAGCCCAAGAGATGGTGCTGTCTTCGCATGCTGTGATGGTAAGCCTTTGAATCAACATCTGGAAATGAAGCAATGAGCACATGCAAATATGCAGAGTATCAATTCAAATGTCCCAATAACATGATCAATAAAAATAAAAAAGGGAAGTTTATTACCTATCTCAAGGCAGTGAAAGACTGAACCAGAAAAATCATGACAAAAAAAGCCAAAGAAGTATTTTCAAATTATACCTATTAGGGACAGAGACAAGTTCACGTGTGCGAACTTTCAGTCCCGTCAACAATAAAGAATAAAACTTGAATACAGTATCAAACTAGAATTATTTCACTACACCTCCTTATCACGTACAGATATTCTACCATACTCACCATGACACACTGCAGATGCATACCAACGGCTGCAGCCAAAGAGCCTAGATTTCTTACGTCTACCTTAGCCAAAATCCTGGAAAACTGACAACCACAAAAGAGTGAAGGAGTGATGGTGTCCCACTTTATTACAAATAGTTTTTACTTAAAAAAATAAGAAGTGGGAAAGATTATCTGTCAGTATGCAATAATAGAAAAATATTGCAATGCTCTATTTTTTGGTACTACAAAAAACCCATAAATCACCTATCCTTGTAACTGGAAAGCTTGCTGGCTGGGAAGAAAATGCTACAGGAAGGCCATAATCACAAAGTGACCAAACGAAGCTTGCTAAGTACCAAGCTCACAATCAAAGGATGGAGATAGGGGAACAAGATGCCTCACTGGAGGTGGCTCTGCCCTCGCTCAGTGCAACTGCGTGCTAGTTACAGCTGTTTTCAAACAGTTGAAAGTTGTCCACAGCAATCTTTCTTTCCTACTTGCTTTATCTCTCTCAGACTTTTCCCTCTCCTTGCTCACACTCAATGTGTGAGGTTCCGTCTCCTGGCTCCAAAAGTAGCTACTAATATTTTGACAATACAGCCTAGAGTGTGAAGCACAGGAAAAGGGCTACCTACAACACTCACATTTAAGATAGAAGAATGACAGCGAGCAAGAAAGTTGCAGGATGTCTTCCTGTACCAGATAGATCCCTGAGCAGCCAGTTTACCAGATGACAGCTCAGTTCAGAAGACAACGTTAAGAACATTCTTCAAGAGTTAAACATCAAAGCTATCTGGCATGGAACTACTGCTCTAGAAGGTAGGAAACCCAGACTTATTGGTATGTTCAGGTTTGACCTCAGGGTTTTCTCTTGCTGGTTTGGGGACCAGGATAGGGGAAGAACCCCAGAAACCAATCAACTCATAAACCAAAACCCTCTCAGCTCAGGAGCTCTGCTTGCTATTGCATCCCTATTGGGAATTAGGCACAGGAAAGTAACAACTGGAGATTGCTGCCTTTTACCGTGGGGCTGGATGGCCACCTGAAACAGAGTAAAGGATCGCATATTCTGGGTCCAATTCTCTCCTCCTCTTTACGTTCCTATTCTCTAGATCAAAACACCACCACCCCCCGCCCCCGAAGTTCGTATTTGTTATAATTACAGCCACAATTATATCGTTTTTCCACAAACAAAGAAGAATTTAAAACCTACAGGGGAATGTAGAAGCAGCAGCGCCCATTGCCAGGCAGACCTGCAGACGGGAATTCACCCCCCACAGAAGCGCGCCGCAGGCAGCACTGCTTCCCTGCCATGCAGCTGCCGGCGGGAGGGAAGCTGAAGCGGCTCCGCACACCGACGAGGAGCAGGCGGCAGGCAAACCCCCCTTGGCACGGCAGCGGAGCGGGCCGCCCCCCGGCCCCGTCCTGGCTCCCTCAGGGTCCCCCCTCCTCAAGCCGGAGGCCGCTCGCAGCGGCGGAGCACGGGGAGACCCCAGCGCCGCCACGCCCGACCCGCGTGTGCACGGAAGGGTCCCGCAGATAACCCAGCGCGGCTGCGGACTGGGGCATCCCCGCGGCCTCCGTGCTCGGCGTTAGCGCCTTTCCTAGGAATGCAGAACCAGGAGGGACGGAAGGAAAATCAGCGTGCATCCTGGCAGCCAAGGGAGCCGGCGGCATCCGGGCCTGTACCAGCACCAGCGCAGCAGCAGGGCCAGGGCAGGGATCACCCCTGTGCTGGGCACTGGTGAGGCTGCACCTCGAATCCTGTGTTCAGCTCTGGGCCCCTCGCTACAAGGAGAGACATTGAGGCGCTGGAGCGGGGCCAGAGAAGGGCACCGGAGCTGTGCAGGGCCTGGAGCACAGTGTGATGGGGAACGGCTGAGGGACCTGGGGGGTTCAGATGGAGAAGAGAAGGCTCAGGGGGGACCCTTATTGCTCCCTACAACTGCCTGACAGGAGCACGGAACCAGGAGGGTGCTGAGCTCTGCTCCCAAGGAACAAGTGACAGGACAAGAGGAAACGGCCTCGAGCTGTGACAGGGAAGGTTTAGATGGAGATGAGGAACAAGTTCTTCACTGAAAGGGTGGTCAGGCATTATCTACTGAAGGAGATTTTGTTCTTTCTTTTTTCATCCCCCACAATGACTTTCAACTGCGTTTCCTGTGGATACCTCTTGCATGATACGTGTAGACAGCCACCCCCTCAGATCCTGTTCCTCTCCCCTCCCTGTTTACACTACTACTTCTCAGAGAAAATGCCCACCCAAAGCACCACAATAGGATGTTTGGTCAGAAGATCTAGCCTTTACCAGTGGCAGAGTGCTGGGATCCCCAAAGGTTCCCCAAATGAGTACACCTCAGAATTAGGCATGCATTGCCCTAAAAAATAGCATTTTATGTTAGCACAGAAATGTTTCACTTCTTCAGTGTCACATCAGCATCCTTCTTTTATGCCCACTCTCATGCCAAAATCTCACTCTGAGCAATAGAGTGCTAGAAAAGATCAGGGAAGACTGGTGTTCAGCAAGTGAAGGATGGTCAAGTCCAGAAAGACAGGCTGGATGCTTGCCTTCATAGGGGGCTGATAATCCCACGTTTCAGTAATGCAGTGTAGCATTACAGATAACATAAGAATTAGAATTAAAGATGAAATAATCAGAATTAAAGATGAAAGCAAAAGACAAACACACTCCTACTGGGACATGCAAGAGGACAGAAATGAATGCTCCTGAGAAGACAGAGTGCTTGCTACAGTTCTGCACTGGTATCTCAGAGCAGCTAGGTGTTTTCAGTGAAGAGTATGCACATGCATGTATTACTTTATCTTTTTCTCACCCTTTTTTGTTCTCTGATTTCAGTTCCAGCCTACTGGAAAAGTATCGTACAATACCACTGCTGTGCTACAAGTCTCCTTTTCGGTTCAATTAACGAGCCATAAATAACACGCTGAAGGTGTCAACAAAGAGTGCAATTTATCATAACTTGTCAGAGGGACGATTCTTAGGAGGAGAACGCTCATTCGCAGCCTGTCGTACCACACAAGATTTATTCCTTGCCTAGTACCTCCCTCTACTCCCTCGGCCTGCCAAAATTTATCTTGCCCTGGAACCCTCACAGGTGCACCACTTTGACAAATATGCTGGAAGCCCGGTATTCATCAAAGGCAAGTCTTTGTTGGGAAGGAGGCAGCAAGAAATAAATTTGTTTTAGAAAGAAGGTGCTTGTGATTCAATGTGCTCAGGGGTATGGGGACAGGCAGACAGGCTCATTATTTTTAACCTCCCTGTGTCTGCAAGAGAAGAAAGTGAGGTAATGCAGTAGATGTGACACTACAGTCCCTGACTTCATTACCTGCTGCATGGTTAAAGAAGCAGCTAGGTAATTACTACTGCTGCAGTCTTACTTGGCTTCATTTTCACCTCACACTTGCCACCAATAGGTGGGGCAACTGATGGCTGCTAGTACATTTTATGGAAGGAATTATTCTTATGGCCAAGTCCCTTAGGTAAATTAAGATTCACCGTCTCCAGTGCTGGTGCCTCAACACAAGAGGGTCATGGAGCTATTGGAGGGAGGCCAGAGGACTCCATGAAGATGCTCTGAAGGCTGGAGCACCTCTGGTCTGGAGACAGGCTGACAGAGCTGGGCTTGTTCAGCCTGGAGAAGAGAAGGCTCTGTGGAGACCTTGTAACTGCCTTCTGATCATGACAAGAGGGGAATGTTTTCAAACTGACAGAGGGGAGATTGAGACTAGACATTAGGAAGAAATTCTTCACTATGAGGGTGCTGAGGCATGGCACAGGGTGCTTAGAGAAGTTGTGGCTGCCTCATCCCAGGCAGTGTTCAAGGGCAGGTTGGATGGGGCTTGGAGCAACCTGATACAGTGGAAGATGCCCCTGCCTGTGGCAGATGGCTGGAACTGGATGAGCTTTAAGGTCCCTTCCAACCCAAACCAGTCTGGGATTCTAGGGCTCTAAAACTCATGTTGGTTTCAAGAGGCAGCACTGTAAGACAGTTCACTGGAGGAGATTCTCTAAAACAGTAAGATTCAGAAAGCAGATAGAGGCTGAGGCAAAAAGCTAAACTAGTAACACTAGTCACTAATAACACTGGTCCAGATTCACACTGCTACAGCATTACACATCAAGGCATAACTGTAGGTTACTATCTTCCTTGACAAACACAAAAAGCAACATTTGCAGGCCTGAAACAGACTCACAGATCCCAACTGGAAATTTCTAGCATGCAAAAATGAGGGCACATTCAGCCTGCACCTGAATTTGATGCCTGCAAAAGGACATGCTGCCTGTAACAGTCTGAACCAGTCATGAGGATTTATCATTGCTAGCAACTGCAGTTTGACATTCTGAATGCAAACTGGCCCACTTCTACCAACACTGGGACTGATGGTAGCTTGAAAGTAATTTCATCATACAGAACCCCTCTCCTAATGTTCACATTGAAAGGATGTGTGCCTTCCAGTTTCCCAAGGGTGGCACAGAAGGAAAAGCAGAAAGCTCAAGAGCATAACATCCAAAACCAAAACAAACACCCAAACCCAAAATGACCCTGATACATGAGAAATATTTGCTGAAAACAAATACCACGGCCAATGCATTTTACTCCCTGGTCTTTGGACAGACCAAATAATGTTTTGCCAAGGAGAGAAGCTATTTAAGACAACCTTGACAGTCATTATATTTCTAGAGATTATTTCTGAGCAGAGAGCTAATTATTTGGTCTCTGGAAACTGAAGTGCTAAGGATGGATCACACAGATTTTAGCAATTTCTCAGAATAATTTACTTCCCTACCTGTTAGAACTGAAAAATGAGTTAGAGATTACAGTTTCTATGTGCATAGAATGCTGACTATTCACAACTGCCACCCAAGTCTGTTACATACATAAGTATCATCCTGCTCTCTGAATAGACAGACTTCTGCTTTTATGCCAAATCACAGTTGACTCTCCCAGTCCTGAAAGCCAAGCTAACAACAGGAATCCATTTAGGATTTCGTCCACCTAACCTATTACCCTACAGGTCTGAAAAGTCAGTGTCTCCACCATTCCCCCATTTATCCACCTCTGCGAAGAGACCCTTGCAAGCTTGTAAGCAGAGGCCCTTCCTCATTAGAACTGTCAATTTCTTTTTAGCATTTAAAGCCTTAACACAGTTCTGTTTGTTTCGTGCTTCAGAGGATGAACTAATGCTAACACAGCATTTTTCATTATCAAAAAAGAAGTGAGCTTTGTAGTGGCTGTAAAAGCCAAGTGCAGAGAAAGGCAGAGGCAGCCTAGAATCGCGCACTTCCAAGAAACTTTCATCTGCCTCATTTTATTTTAAGAAAAAGAAGTTTTGGAACTCGGAACTGACAGTCTCTTGGTTCAAGAAACACCTAATTAGCATAACAGCAGCAACATGCTAAGCAAATTGACTGCTGCAGGGTCACAGTGGCCTCCCACTGACACAGAGCCAGACAAGCACTTGTTTTGCTTTGTTCTAAAGGTTGTCCTGGTCTGAGTCTCCACTCCCACACATCATTTACCACCACTTTCCTACAAGACCGATAGTTTGGCAGTTGTTCCACGTGAGAACTACTTCTTAAAGCAACTAAATCTTAGATGTCTGCATGTAGCTCATGGTTCTTACCTAACACAATTTCAGAATCACTTGGCTGACAGTTTCTGGGGAAAAACGGCTTTCCAGTGACACAGTAAAGGCATCAGCTGCTTATACACCTCTGATAACTCAGTGCTAGTCTGTTTTCACCTCAGTCCAAGCAGTATATGTGCATGGCAAATACACTCCATGTTAGCATATGAGAACATGATGTAGGATCCTGAGCAAGGAGTTCTAGAGAGAGAAAAAAAGAAAGAAAAATCCCTCATGGCAAACAGCTCAAAGACTCAATCTCTGCAAACACATCTGGATTTGGATTAAGGATAAGTATTAAGGATATGTATGTATGCATATGGATAAACATGGGAAAGATACATATGAATGCCTTTAACAGGAAAAAATATAAATCAGTGTTTTAAGAAAATCTTTTCATCACAACATGGCATCTCTCAGCCCCCTGACAAACATAATTCAGGGGAGCACATGCACAGCACATGCAGGGCTTAGGTCTCAGCATGCTTGACACAGCTCTGGAAGTGGGTGGCAGAACTAGCTTGAGGGCACTTTTCTGAATTCCTTGATTGTGGTGCTGACCAGAGCCCAAACTGACTCTTGCCAGAAGTTATAGTTGTGGCTGGCACAAACCCAAGAATTGTATTGTATGAAGAGCTGGAAAACACTTTCCATTCTGTACTGGAAGGCAAAAGCCTTGACAACTTGGCAAAAGCATGATCTTCAAACAGTTAACAGCCTAAGAGTTTAAGCAGTCACATGGGACAAGGGCACCAAATCAGGCAGAAGGAGGACTTAAACTTCACCATCCCAAACCTGAATGAGCTCTTGAATGAGATTCAATGAGAACTCCAATGAGTTCTCGAATGAGTTCTTGAATGGCTAAAAGCTGCAAAGTCAGTTGCACGTATATTTGGTCCAGTGAACAATTAATCAGCATTTCAAATAGGATACCCCAAAATGAGACTGAGAGGTATCAGAGCTTGTGCTGATTTAAGGCTTCCTGTCTCTCCCACAACTCAGACATCTCACCGGTGAGAGGATCCTTCCCTTTTGGATGCACAGCAGTGATTACTCCTGTAGATATATTCAAATTTCCATTTTAAGCAATGGATATGACATTTTAGTTGAGACAAGTTCTGTATCTCAGGCTCCAAACTGAATAAATTTTAAAGTGGGCTTTCTTGCAATTTTCTCAAGTGTACCAAGAAGGTTAAAATGTATTAAGAATGTATTAAGAAAGCTCAATGGTATTTTTCAACAGAGACCTTTTTATCAGACCACAGGTAATAATGCGAAGTCAGTGCCTGGCAATCAAATATTGACTATTACCTTCCAATAAGGTACACTGACCTTTGAAAAATAAAATCACATTTGCAAGAAAAAATAATGTACATTTATAACACCTTCATTTTTTTATACATACACATCAGAGGTATTTATTGGAAAAGCTGAAACCAGCTCCTCTGCACATCACTATCGTGTTTGCTTTGAACGCTGTTATCTGAACTCCTGACTTAAAACACGGCAGAGGCAAATACACCCACTTGTAAAACAAAGCCAAACCTGTTCGGAGGTGGTCACAATAATCAATCCACCTGCCACAGAGGCAGCAGGTGTTCATTTACCAGTACATGACCTGTCACAATACATATTATGTCTTTTGCCAGCAGGAGTCTTGCCAGCTGCAGAACACCACAACTTTGTCAGCAATCAGTCACAACCATCCATTACAACCTTTTGTTTGCTGTTCATTAAGGTGAATTTATAACAGCAGGATGGCAGATTTTCTGGAGACCATCCTTCAGTTCTAAATGATAATGTTGATGTTGCTTCAAGTCAGCACTTACCATTAAATTGCCCTATAGATTTTCTCTCTTGCATTTCCACTCCTAGTTCAACTTTATGCAGTCTGAAGCAGTCAGCCCTTCCTCTGAGCAGGAAGGAAACCCTCCCTGTTCTTAGAGCCTGCATTCTGTATGGCTGTCATATCCAAAAAAGCCTAGAGAGAATGCTGAATTTGTTTGTAGTACTGTAAGGGAGCTTGCTAAACTGAGTAAGGGAAGTTACTAAATTGAGACTGGGATGATACACAGGCAGGAAATCACAGATTATTCCTTACAGTACTGGAAGCATGATTCCTCGTATGTGATGCTAGCAGAACTGGCAGATATTTTGACAAATTTTCAATAACTATTTAACAACTTAATTCCCATCTAATTGCCACCAGAATTACTACATTACTACAAACTCCTTTGTATTACTATTAACTGCATACAAAGTTTGATGACAGACAGGATGATGCCATCAATATCCAAACGTTTGTGGTCAGTAACCCATATGCAGCCAAAGAAAAACCTATCGGCTGCCATGCTAATTACTTCTTGAATGTAGGCACAGTCAGCTGCAAGTTTCAAATACTCTTTTTTTCCCCAAGTATACAAACTACCTTCAGAAAAATGATGGATGCATGTTTCCCTACAATTAAAAGCTACCAGTAATCAAGTGAGATGCCCTGTGCCATCAGTGCCTATTTACAAGTGACAAAGAGTCCACGGAGTTGGACTTGATGCTTAGTTTGTAACAATATGCTATACACTGAGTATATACAGTATGCTGCACACTCCACCTTGCTTTATCTGGGCCTCTTTCAATCACCTGCAAGACAAAAGAAGCAAGTAAGCCAGGCAAAAAGCACTGATTTGGGCTACGCTGCATCATAGTATTTGCTTCTGAAGACTAATTACAACAATACAGTTGAGACTGCATCCATTTCCACATTCACAAGCCTCACCTATAAATAATAGCTACTGTGGAAAGCTGTGCTGCAATTCCAACATGTCCCTTACTAATCATAACTGCTTATTTATCTAAGGAGGTCTGGAATAGACAAAGTTTTGCTATAACTAAAGAGCTCAGGCAAATGAATACTTCTCTAAAGGCTCTAAAAAATACTAAATGTTGCAAAACCAATGCATCTTCAGCCACTGATAAACCTTGGCATCATTACTTTTGTCACTGTATTTAGGTCTTTAACGATTTAAAGATTTCAATGGGGTTTTATATTTTTTTATATAAACAGTTTAAATAATTATTTTCAATTAACAAATTATATTTGAGGAGCTATTTCAAGTATTTTATTGTCTCATTTAACAGCTATTAAACACGCTTTTCCCACATGACAACTTTGTCTAATCTCACAATCATGCAATGAAGTGATTTTAATTTGTTCTGCTTTTAAGAGTGTCTAAATGAAGACTTTTGCTTTTTGTTTTCTCTCTGTGTGTTGTTTTTTTGTTTGCTTTTTACCTTTCCTCTCCCAGCTGATGGCAATCAAAGACCAGCCTCAGGTATTTTGCTTACAAATCCATCTCCATCAAGCACAGAACCATGTCATGATCACTTGCTTTCTTCTAGCCACCTCATCAGTCTACTGATACACCTGAATCTTCTCTTTTCTTACTCTCAGTGATGCCTTGTAGAGAGCTGAGAGAGTACCTGATCCCCTACACTTTTTGTTTGTCTGAGCCCACTGCAATGCGATCAAGGAAGAACAGTGCTAGCAGTATTAAAGGAGCACGCTCTGTGCTCCTCCCCTGGCATTACTGAGAAAAAAACAATTGCTTAGGAACTGAAAGTATGAAGACTCACTCACTTAGCAATAGTGGTTGAGTAAAAGTGTGATATTAAAGCCCATTTGATTTTTCTAACCTTTGTGTTTTAGAGTTAAGGAACCCATCTCAATTTTCAGTGAGGTTAGGAGCCTAATTCCCCAAAAGGAGTGCTTCAAGCTAACATACATCATGTATTTTTCCGTAGTTCTAATTTATGGATTATGATGCCAATATTAAGACTAAATGCTAAATTCTTTCACTGAGTTATCGTCTGTGAAAGATTTCTCTGCTCAATGTGTCCAAAGTGATTTCCTAATGATAATTTCCCTAGACTGTCAAGGAAAAAGTCCTGTTTTCCCTAAATGACATCCAGGGTACCAAGCAGGAGGGAAAAGAGGGAGCACAGGAACATATTTAAACAATGAGTCTTGAGAAGCAACATACACATATGCTACCCTAATGACTACTGGCAATGTAAGAAGTGCAGCAATAGATGGGACTAACAGGGTTCAGGACTCCCACAGTTGAAGATGGAAAGGTCCCTTGCAAAGAATGGGCAAAAATGGTCTGAGAGGCCTTACTTTATTTTGAAGAGTCACTCTGAGGTCAAATGACTTAACCTAGCTCAGCCCTGGACAGATCTATACAACTGATCAATCCTAACATTATCAGCAGAAAACAGTAATGGTATACCAAAAGCAGACATATAGTCTCTCGGACATGAATTACATGCTAGTCCTATACCAGCTTGTAAACCTATGTAAGCAAAGAGCAGTGCTCACCAGTTTCATTAGACCATTAACAAATGTATGCAGCTAAATCTATGGAAAGGCCAGAAGGATTAGATTCCAACTACCGAAGCCTAAATATATGAGGATGACAACAATTCTGTAGGGCAGAAAGAAATGTTGGGATGCTAGGAGGTTACAGTTTTGCCAGCTGGACCAAGTCTTTTACTGGTATTGCTTCAAGAAACAGCCACTTATTAGCAGCATTTAATAGCAGTATTTCACAGCAAGGAAAATACTTTGCAAACAGTCTGAAGTTAGGTGGGGTCACAAGCAGTGCAAATGAAGATAAGAATTCAAGTGACCTTAAATTGGAGAGCAGTATGAAACAAATGGTAACTCAGCAAAGATGAAGGCAAAACACCCAGCTTCAATGGTGTCAGTGATGCAGAGAACATGGGGAAAGGACTGGGTAGGGACTCTTTGAGGAGGATCTGATGTTTCTAAGCACCTGAAAAGAAGATGCTGCTCAGCTGGAAGGAGCTCAAAGGAGTAGGTAATAGTGAAATAATGAAACACTGAAAAAAACCCTATTTGATTTATGGCCTGGATACCAGCATACTGAACAGATATTACAGGAGTCTCTGAGTAACTGAAAGCTTGCCAAAGGGAGGAGTCATCACATTTTTCCCCCTGTCTCCTGAGGACAGCACTGAAAGTATTGAGCTTAAGATGCAACAAAGCAGATTTAGATCAGTTACAAACACTTGACATGGAATATTTGAGTAATTACAGAATGCCCATCTTTGGAGTTATGGTGGGCACATGCCTGTCAGTCAGAATGCTCTCCAGATAAAGTTCCTACTTGCTGGCACAGGAACGGCTAAGTTACCTCTCAAGGTGCCTCCAAAGCCTATCACCATTACCTTTTGTGTTTGCTACAGAAAGCAACAACAGAGAAAGTAGTAACCTATAAACAATCCTCAAGTCAGTGCATCTAGATACATGCCTTACAGTAAAAATGACTTCGATTAGTATCTCAGGGATCAAGACAACCCAGAATGTGTTCTGTCAGCCACTGACTATGAAAACTAAACCAAGAAAGCAGATACTCTATATCTTGGAAAGAAATTAGTAATTCATAGCATGGCCTTCCAGCCATATGCAGGACCAATTATTCAAGTACCCATGGCCAACTGTTAGCTGAATGTGTTTGTCTTACTGCACACAGTACCACAAACTTAATTTGCTAATAATGCTTACTTAATTTCCTCCTTACTCTATCATGCAGCAGTTACAGCTCTGCAAATTTCTACTCCAGAGCAATTCACCACAAAGACTATTCTAAACACTAAAATAATTCTTAACACAACAGTGAAAACAGTTTCCACACCCCTACACACCATGCAAATATAAAGCAGGTTGGACATCCAAGTAGCAGATATAGAATTCATTTCTGACCTGAGAAGTATCTCCTTCAGTGGTGTAAACAAACAAGAACCCACCTAATTTTCACAAGCACAAGCAAATGTTTTCATTGCTGTAGTAGGGCTCTCCTACACTGTTGCTTCCAGCAACTTAATTATGTTATGCACATGAGGATAACTTCCTATGATATGTGGGGGCTACAGCTTTTGGAGCTGAGTTTCAAGCAGGTGGCATCATCAGCTTCTGAGTGACCATACTGTGTCCCATAATGATGGAAGAAAATCTTGAAACACAAGTGGCTTTGTTAAATCCTGCTTAATTGTCGAAGGTGCTCTGAAAGCTAAATATGGTATTTTTGAAGTACTTCTCAAGCCAAGGACAAGGGCAGTTGACATTTTCGAATGCACCCTTAACATATTTGCAAGTATTTTATTTAAGAGCTCAAGTCCCACAGAAAATCAGTGGGACGCAGTGCTTGTCTGCACAGCCTCATTCAAGTCGAGTTAAATCGAATTAGCTAAAGTGAAATTACTGTGTATTAAAGATCATTAAATTCTTTGAAAGACTCCTCATTCAGAAGCAAAGTGGCTTTCTTTAGTTCTCATTTTAAATCATTTTGGAAGTGCTCTAGTGTTCATTTTGGCACAACACCAGCCTTCAGAGCATTTGTCCCAAAAGCACAAAGACTCAGATTAGAACCAAAAGAAATCAAAATAGAGGTTCACAAAGCTTTTAGGAAAAGCAAACAAATACTGAAAACAGTGATTTAATCAAGGACAACATGGCAGTTACCAGCAATATTGTTTTCCTTGGCTGATATCACACCCCCCCAAACAATTATTTCACCTGCTGTAGGTATGGAAGAAAAAGAAACAAAGCTCCCAAACCATCCCCAGATTTCCCCCTTTGTTTATGTCCTGAATTCAAATTCTGCCAAATGCAATTACACTTATTACTGCAGAGCCACATCTTGAAATCTTGAATGTATGACAATGGTTTTGCCCTGAGAACTCTGAGTGGCACCCAAAGGAGGGTAAGCAATGATGGTAGGCTGGGGTGATGGTGTAAGTCATGCCTAGAGTTACACCTGAAGTAGCAGAACGATGCAGCCTCTAAATGACCAAATGAACTTCCACTGTAGGTACTTGCATTGCAGGGGTGTCTTAGTCCTGTCAGCATGGGGACCCCATTTCTCTGGGCAAACAAAGCAGGCAGCAAAATCAACAGCCCTGTTACAGGGAGCCAACAGTCTCTGGGGGTGGGGATGTAAGACATAGAAACGCAAAAGCCTTTACTTGCTGGTGTAGAATCAGACAAACAGAACTGGAAGGGATCTTGAAGAGGTCAGATAACCTGCATCTAGGCCCAATCTGGGATCCACAATACCTGTGTCTTTCAGAGATACGCCTTACTGCCTTGCCTTTATTGACTTCTAATAAGGAGGATTCCAGAGCCCTCCCAAGCAGTCTATTCCTATACTTGGAAGAACAGGAATCAGAAAGATCCTAAGTGTCTTCCTTAATACTGCCTTACTGCACTTAAGTGAAACAAGTGACCCACCTCTTAGTGGCAGACTACGGGAACCTCACAACTGGATTTCAAGGCAATTTGCTTTTCATTCCTCTTCAGCAAGAAGCCACAAATACTAAATTACAATTTAACTCATTCAGAGGAAAACATTCATTTCTAACTTTCTTAGAAAACAACAGCCAGGTAGGATCTGTTACCTGACTGAGCAGTGAGTTGAAGGGAGACACTTGATAATTCTTTATCCTACATTAGTTAAGATTTCACTGCATCAAGCAATATAAAAATACACAGTAGTAAAATGTGGCTCACCAACTGTAGGTCACAATACTAACAGCACTTGAAATAGTGACACTTTTAAAGCCAAGGTAAATTAAATAGCAGATATTATTGCATGAAAGCGAGCAGAGAAATATTTCCTTACGTATCCCAAATTGCACAGGAAGAACTAGAAATTTCCTCTGTGCCCTAAAACTGTATATCCCAGTAGTGGTGCAATACAAATGCTCCAACCAGTACCCAGTAGAGTAAAATCAACCAGCTCGGCCAACAAGCACTGCAGCATAGAAGCATCCCTTTCCTAACGGGGTTGTCATTACACAGTGAAGTCTCATACTCTGGAATTCAGAAGGAGTAAGGTCAGGCTGCTTTGCTGGTACATAACCTAGTTTAAATTATTTTGCATTGTCCCGAAGCCACCTGAGTTCAAACACATTCTGCTAATGATGTTGATGAAATAATGATGACATTTTACTTAAAGGATTGCAGCTACACTGAATAGCACGAAATAACAGATTTTTCAAATATGACCTTTCAGACTACACACAATCTGCAGCAGCTTTAGATGCCAAAATCCTCAAGCTCAAATACTTACTGCATGTAGGAAAACACAGAAGTCTTGTTTCACAACTACTTGACTATCACTTTGAAAAACAAATCACCACAAAAGATTATCAGTACGAGTTCCACGCATATAATTCAAGTTTCACCTCTATCTAAAGTATGGCTGCTACACTGCCTTGCTGCTTTATTATCTCTGCTCCAAATGTGTCACACTGATGTATCTATTGTGCTATTTTGTTCCACTAAACCTGAGCCAGTATTTCACTTCTCAGTTAGCGGGGATGAAGAAAACTCTACCCACCAACCAACCAACCAACCCAGGAGCCTCAAAGCTGAATTCAAGGTAAGTCTTTTTGTGTTCTTCCCCAGGAGAAATGGGAAATAGAAATATCCATTGAAATACGCATGACAACAGAATGCAGAAAAATCCCCCACAGCTCACATTAATAAATGAGCAGAGATGAGGAAAGAGGAAAAAAATCCAAACTAAAACAGCATTCAGCATTTAAAATATATTATATGGAGTGGTGGTTTATTTTGCCAAAGCTTAATTCAAAAGGATGTTTTTGTTCTGCTGTCCTACCTCTGGTTCTTTGCCTGGGCCTTCCTTTAAGTAGAAAAATATGGCAATATTTTTAGCTGACCCAGTCTGAGGGAGAAGAGAGACTGAGTCAGGCAAAGCCGTCTACTCTCAAGTTTTCCTCTTCCCAGCCATGCTGTTATCCATCCATTCCACATCACAGCAGTGGGATCTTTCTGAAGTACCAGCAGGTTTTCTAATAAGTCTTTTTCAATTATTTCTTCTTTGCTGAAGCTTCTAAACAAGAATTTGCAGCTTTTAGAAGATTTGTGTGCACTGCTATGAAACACAGCACTTCCTTATGCCTGCAAGGATGGCCTCCAACGGGTTAGGAAAGGCTGGTACTGAATAAGCATGCAACTTTAGGTCTGACTCAACACTAAGAAGAACTAAGACATTTCAGCTTTCCCTATTTGGAAAGGACTCTGAAAATGTGACATCCAACAAAATAAAGCAACGACAGACTGAATCACAACATTTAAATCCCTCCGGTTTTGTTACGGGTTCAGCAAGGCTCCAAAGGTAGAGATCTGTGCCGAAATAACACGGGTGATCACTGATCTGATGGCGTAACAAGACCTAAATTATGTAGCAGCAGAAATAACCAGGATACTTTTAGAGCTTGTCAACATCAAGTTACCAATTTATGCTTTTTTCAGTTGCACACTGTGCGTTCCAGTCTGCTTTCAAAAACGAATCCGCTCTGTTAAGCCATGATTTTTTCCTTCCTGTTTATATTTGAAGGCCATTATTTGGTTATTTATTTTTGGTAATAAAGCCTGCAGGCGTCAATGCTCAATTAATAAAACCCCAATATCCCCACCACAAATGCAGAAGTCTGGCACTTTCTTCGTTGACTAGAGAATGAGCTGGCAAAGCTAAAAGCTTAAGCCAAGCTTTCAAGATGTTTCTGATTCCTTTCTCATCCCTTTCCCCTGCTAAATCTTGGAGTAAAAGAAGATTAGTGCAGATGGATGAAAATATTTTTTCCACTTCAGCATTTGCTGTCACTATTCATTGCTAAGCGGGTTCTCATAGGGTGTCACTGGAAAGATGGAAATTCCTACACTTCTCAAATATAATCACCTTGCCACAAAGAAAGGGGGGGTGGGGGAAATTGGCTGTTTATTTTGCCTGGCTTTCCTGTGATTTATCCAGCAGGAGAACCTGTAAATGCAGTAACATCTCAAATTGATGTCTTGCCGTTTATGAAAGTTCAGCTGCCTGCTTCTGCACCACACCACACCAATCTGTGCCTGCTCACTGTGCCCAGCCAGTAAATTGACCCGGACCCAGGAAAGATGAAAATATGCAGACTTAAAGTAATCCCCCTTGCTGAGCATGCAGGCACATGGCCGGATTAACCGG